>PVHX01003020.1:0-97017 GCA_004024805.1 Geosciurus inauris | reverse complement strand
AGAGCAAAACACTAACTTAGTGGTAACTTAGTGTTACATTCAAACAAGTATAGTAAAGGAAACAAAAAAAGGCTACCAGGATTGGAAAATAAAAAATAAAACAGTCATCATTTGCAAGTAATGCTTATGTGCATAGAGAATCCAATATAATCTACAAACAAGCAGAATTGCATAATGAATTCAGTATGGTTGCTAAAGTCAATGTCTTCCACCAATTTTTTCTATAAAGTAGTAGCTAAAAACAGTAAAATATTTTAATTACATCAGTACTATTATTTTTAAAAAACCTAGTGCATCCATATGAATAAACCTTACATACAGTTCAAGATCTCTGCAGATAAAATAACAAAATTTTGTTTAAAAAAATCTAAGTTTCCAAGAAATTAATGTTTAGAGGATTCAATTAAAATGTCAATTCACGGGGCTGGGGCTGTAGCTCAGCGGTAGAGCACTTGCCTAGCATGCGTGAGGCACTGGGTTCAATCCTCAGCACCACATATAAATAATAAATGAATAAAATAAAGATCCATGAACAACTAAAATTAAAAAAAAAAAAAGTCAATTCACCCCAAATTCAACTACAGCTTCAACGCAATCCTTACTAAAATCCCCATAAGTTAGGTGGAATGAACAAATGATTCTAAAATTTATATGTAAAGGCAGAACCCAAAATAGCCAAAATAGTCTTCAAGAAAAGATGGAGGACTCACATTAAGAGGTATCAAGATGAACTATAAAGCTAAAGTAATTAAAACAGTGAGAAACTAGTGTGAGAATAGACAAATTGACCAACTAAGAGAAGAGGGAAAAATAAAAGGAGATCCAAACTTAAACCGGATTTACAACAAAGGTGACTTTAATCTAGACACAAAATAAAAAAAAATTTTTCAATAAATGGATAAAGATAAAAACGAATCACAACCTGATACCTATCTTATACTTTACACAATAATCAAATTTGATCAAGTCAAAACTAATGATTCATAGACTTAAATGTATAAAGAAAAAAAAAATAGAAGAAAACAGATCTCTTCAAAAGAGACCAAAGCACTTTGAATTGCATGAATTATGAACTTTTGTTCATCAAAGACACATTAAAAAACTGAAATGGCAAGGCAAACTCAATATAGAATATGTCTTAATATATATTCTATAAAAAGACTCATGTCCAGAAAACCTGAAGAATTCCTATATAACACAAAAGACAGACAATCCAATTCACCAACAGGAAAAAGACAGGACAATCAAATTGGCAACAAGCAAACAAAAGTTATCACTCACCAAGGACCTGCAAATTAATACCAAAATAAGAATCCACAATGAAATCCACTCCCAAAAGGCCTGAATTGAAGACCGAGAACAGCAAATACTGATGTGGACATATTAGAACTCTCATACACTGGTGTAAGTAGTGTTAAGTCGGTGCAAACACTTGGAAAAATATTTAGCAGTATCTACTAAAGTTAAACAAGTGTATGTCCTAGTAATTCCAGTTCTACATACAACTAAGAGATGTAAGAGCATATATGTCCATGCAAAGACTTGTACAAAATAAAATGTTCTGAGCAGCTTTATTCAAAATCATCAAACACTGAAAATAACCTAGGAAATCAACAGAATAAACTGTAGTCTAATCATAAAATGAAATACTACACAGTACTAAAAAACAAAAATGAATTAACATGGATAAATCTCATAGATAATAGTGAAAGAAAAGAGTAACTATGCATATTTCCAACTGATACTTAGGAATAGAAAAAACTAGTCTACAATGAGAAAATCCAGAATAATGTTTACTACTGGTTGAAGATATAATGGAGCTCTATTACTGGCATGCTGAAAATATTCAGTCTTCTCACTTCCTGTGTATGCATGTATAAACTGCCAAGTTTTTCATAAAAAAATCTGTACACTTTATACAGGTATGGTAAAACCTGATATAAAATTCTAAAAACATAAAAACATATACAACTCTAAGAAAATTACCTAGCTATTAAATAGTCCACTTTCAATTTTAGCACCTTCTGTAGAATACTGGAGTCTTGGATAAGATATCGAAGTGCTCGTAGCCCTGCTGCTCGCACTTCTTTTGCTTCATTTAATAAAGCTAAGCGCAAACTGTATGAAAACAAACAGAAGAATTTTGTTGCATGAGTTTCAATGCATATAAAATTATACTACAGGCTAAGAAGTATCCTTTAACCAAAACGCTTGGGATGAAAGGTTTCGAATTCTGCAGTTTTGGGAAATTTAGAGTTATTTGCATAGACCATACTAAGTGAGAATTCCTAAAAAATACACCTTTTTCAAGCTATATCATATATGCCCCATAATCTATTCTCCTTCATCTGTCTATCTGATTCTACCCCTTCAAAAGAATCATTTGTTTAAAACAATAAAAATGCTTTCTGAAAGCAGGCACAAACCATTTGTTTCAATTTTAATTCCTAAGAGAACTACAAAGATGGTAATGATACTATATTAAATTATGCCTCTATCAATATGCTTGGGTGAATCAAGTTTTCCCTAAGTATACTTTCCCTTATAGAGTTATAGGTTTCTCTTATTCCTGAGCAGAATAAGAGAAAAATTCAGTCTGAAAATATTAGATTTAATTTGGAAGTTTAAATTATAAAAATGATGGTGTTTTTGACCATTAGATTTGGTTTTCATGTCTGAAAGTTACAAAATATCAACTAAGATTTAGAAGATTTCAAAACCATTGAAGATCCTGAATGTTTCTAATGTTCAAATAATTTACTTCAAAATAAAATATTAGGGGCTATATTATCTTATTTCTAATTTTAAATTACTAAAATCTGGAAGGAATGGGGAGGTAACTGAACTATACTTACCAAATTATGATATCTTCATAGTTAAAGCCCAGTTTTTCTTCACTATGGCCAATATCACAAAGAAGCTATAAGAAAAACAAAGTATGTATACATGGGTTGTGAATTTATATTTCTGTACATTATATTTTTAAGTTGGAAAATAGACATTTTAATAATTTTTTAAATATATGATTTTACCATCAAACTATGCAGCTTTATTTAAAATTTTTATTTGTTCTTTTTAGTTATATAGGTAACAGTAGAATGTGTTTTGATATATTATACATACATAGAGTATAACTTTCTATTCTTGTGGTTGTACATAATATGGATCTTTACTAGTTGCATATTCATATATGAACAAAGGAAAGTTATGTCTGATTCATTCTGCCTTTCCCATTCCCATCTCTCCTCTCTTCCCTTCATTCCCCTTTGTCCAATCTGATGAATTTCTATACCTCCCCCCCACCCCCAATTGTGTTAGCATCCACATATCAGAGAGAAAATTTGGCCTTGGGTTTTTTGGGATTGGCTTATTTGATTTAGCATGATAGTCTCTAATTCCATCCATTTACCAGCAAATGCCATAATTTCATTCTTATTTATGGTTTCAGTAATATTCTATTGTGTGTGTGTATATTCTTTATCCATTCATGGGTTTAAAAGCACCTAGGCTGGTTCCATAGTTTAACTGTTGTGAATTGAGCTGCTATAAACACTGATGTGGCCACATCACTATAGTATGCTGATTTTAGGTCCTTGTGTATATGCTGAGGAGTAGGATTAACTGGGTAAAATGGTGGTTCCATTCTATGTTTTCTGAGGAATCTCCATACTGCTTTCCAGAGTGGTTTATGCAGCTTTATTTCTATCATCTGTTTTTTATTTGACCTACCAAATTGAAATTTCTTTAACACTCTCTTCCTATTTTTCAATAAATCATTTCTATTATTCCATTCCCCCACAATAATTTTATTGTTTAGAAACTATTTTTAAATGGCTAAAATCTTAAAATATTTCACCATTTACTGTCCTCACATTTCATTTCACTGTTATTGCTTTTTCTACTTTTAAATACCATAAGGCATTATTGTTATTATTTTTTGCAGGATTTAATCAATATCAATTTATATTTACCCTTTCATTAATCAATTATCAGTTTATATTTATCCTCTTATTATTCTTCATTCCTTTCTTCATTTTGGTAGTTCTTCCATGTGATATTATTCTTCCTAACCAAAACTGTGTTGTTGCTATTGACATATTTTGTTGTTGTTAGCCCAGGCTCCCAGTTATAATTCTCTCAATTTTTGTTTGTTTGAAAGTGGTTTTTCTTTTTAACTTTCATGTTTGAAGAATATTTTTCTGGATATATAGAATTTTAGGTTAGCTGCTATTTTCTTCCAACAGTTTCAAGCCACTCTTTCTCTTGAGAAATTAACTGTCAGTGTAACCACTGGCTACTCTGAAAGTCCTTTTTCTCAGGCTCTTTTAAAGACTTTTTTCCTACTTTTTTTCAGTTTTTTGTTCTTTTCTTTTTTATTAGTACATTATAATTATACATAACAGTGGAATTCATTGTTATATATTTATACATGTACACAATATAACAATATATTTGGTCAATTTTGTTTCCCAGTACCTCCCTTGCTCCCCTCTTCCCTCATCCTGGTTTTCTTCCTTTATTCTACTGACCTCCCTTCCATTTTCATGTGATCCACCCCCATCTTTTTTCCTTTTTCCTTTCTAGATTCCCCAGGTGAAAGAAAACATAGAACCTGTGACTTTCAGAGTTTAGCTTATTTTGCTTATCCAAATGCTCTCAAAATTCTTCAAAAGAATAGGAGTGGAACCATCATATGACTCAGGTATCCCACTCCTTAGTATTTTTCTAAAAGAACTCAAATAAGCATACTATAGAAAATACAGGCAAATAAATATTTTTAGCAGCTCAATTCACCATAGCCAAATTACGTAAACAGACCAGGTGCCTGTTAATACATGAATGGCATCATGAAGTTTTATTTAGCCATAAAGAATAGAATTAAGACATTTGCTGATACATGGATGGAACCGGAGAACATCAAGCTAAATGAAATAAGCTAGACTCAGAAAGTTAAGGGTCAAATGTTTTCTCTCACGTGTGGAAGCTAGAACAAAATAAGGGCATAAAACAGGGTGGGGAAATCCCATGAAAATATAAGAAAGATGAAGAGGATCAAGGAGAAGGGAGGGAGATAAGCAAAGGGAGGAAATGCAGAGTAAAATCAACAAAATGACACCATGTACATATACGAATATACCACAGTGAATTCTACACTTATGTATATCTATAAAGCACTAGTTAAAATAAATAAATAGAAGGAAGACAAGTAGAGGAAAAAGAAGGGAAGAGGAGAGGAAAAGAGGAAGTACTGGAGACTGAAATGAAACAAATTATATTCCATGCATGTTTAATTATGTCCAAATAAACTCCCACTAGTATGTGTAACTAAAATGCACTAATAAAAATAATGCTCTCGAGTTCTCCATTTTCCTGCAAATGACATAATTTCATTCTTCTTTAAGGCTGAATAAAACTCTATTGTGTATCTATGCCACATTTTCTTAATCCATTCATTCATTAAAGCTTTTTTCTTTATCTTTGGTTTTCAGCAATCTTACTATGATGGGTCCAGATGTGGTTTCCTTTATATTCAATGCTGCTTAGAGTAAACAAGAGTTACTAAATCTGAGTTGATACATTTTATTAGTTTTAGAACATTCTGTATGTTTGCTCTTCAAACTCATGTCAGACTAATTCTATTCTCTTACAGTAATTCAATTAAAATGTATGTCAGATCTCTTCATATATACACAAATCTCTAAATTCTCAATTTTATTCTGTTCTCTCTTATCTCAATACTTTGGCTGAATATTTTCTATTGACCTGAATTTTGATGTATCAAATCTTGTATTAGCCCAATGATATTTTTCTAATGACTTTTTAATTCTAGAAAATATATTATTCTCGTCTTGAATTTCCATTTAATCTTAGATTTTCCAATATTCTTAGAAAAATATTAAACTTTTGCCCATTTTCTCCATAGTTCCCTTAATTTTCTTGACATTAATCTCAGTTATTGAAAATGCTATTTTTATTAGCTATTTTCTTTTTTGCTCTAGTCAGGTAATCAGTCCTGTCCTTTGGTAGCTCCTTTAATGTTTGCTCATATACAAAACTTGCAGATTCCCAACAATGTTATCTCTCACTATATAGGGTCAACCTTCTCTCTGTTAGGTCACTGTACAGTGCTGAGTCCAAGTTAGGTGGTTGTCATGGTAAGACTCAGCTGAACTGCTTTCTCCTTAACCCCTAAGTTTTCAACTGAAAGCTTGTTGGTAAGAGACTTTGTTCCAAAGAGATAATAAATTTAATTTCTGTCATATAAAAGCACTAAAAGCTCTACTCTTGATTTTCAAAGATTTTCTGCTTAGGTTTTCAATTTCCCTTTCTAGGCAGCCAGTATTCATTCAATAGTAATCCTATGTCGACTGCTATTAAGCCTCAGTTTCCTGCCCTTCCTCCATATCAGGAAATATTCCCTGAGTACAAACTATTGGAGAAGTAAACTCACTTTTGTAAGATTCTCTCTTTTCTGAAATTCTGACTCTTGCACTTCTTGTCTCCTACTTGTACAGTTCTCTAATAGGTTCAAATAGGTTTTCTTAGTAGTTTTCATTGAGAGCTGGTCTAATACTAGCTACCTAGATTCTCCTTTGTGTAACTATATATGGTTTTAACGTAGGTAACAGTTTTAAACATTGATTTTAAAAGTTACATAAAACTTCCTCAAGTTCTCAAGTTATACACTGGGGCTAAATGAAATGGACTATAGAGTAGGTAAACCATTTGGTTAACACAGTAGATGCAGAGAGATCTCCAAAGTGGTATCATTCTGCCTCAGTATAAAGTTATAAAATCATAACCATACAAAAAATGTGGTCATCACAGCTAATAATATAAGTTCATAACACCTAGAAAATTTCCTAACTGCTTTAGAGGCCAAAAAAAAGCAAAACAAAAACAAAAAACCACACACACTGAGAGAGAGAGAGAGAAAGAGAGAGAGATGTTCCAAGTAGAACAGGGATGAGGGCAGGAATAGAATAGCTTCACTCATGTATGGCAATATTGTAGATACTGCTTACCAATATTCCTATAAAATCCTTAAAATTTTAAAATACAAAGTATACTCACTTTCCAAAGGGCATAAATTTTTTTGTCTTATTTTTACTGTTTGATGCACCATGTTGCAAGTACTTAAAAACTGAAAGAGGTAAGAAATTTTTATACATACATATTGACTTAAAACAATAATATAAAATTTTCTAAGTTTTAAAAAGAAAAAATTGTTATACCTCTAAAAACCCATGTGCACACCTAAAATTCTAAGTAATGTAATAATCAAAAATATTTGCAACAACCATGATAGTCAAAAACTTAAGACTCATAGACAGTTTGCTAAGGCTACAGACCAGGTGGCTTAAACAACAGAAATTTACTTTCTTGTGATTCTGGAGGCCAGGAGTCCAAGATCAAAGTGTTGGCAGGGTTATTTTCTTTGGTAAGACTTTCCTTGGCTTGCAGATGGCTATTTTTTTGTATATCTTCACATGGTCTTGTCTTTGTGTTTGTCTGTGTCCTAATCTCATGTTGGAGAGTATATTAGACATACTGGATTAGGCCCACCTATATTTCCTCATTGTTCCTTAGTAATCTTAAAAAGATAGGGCCCTATCTCCAAATACAATCACATTCTGAGATAATGGAAGTTAGGACTTCAAGCACTTTGGGGACACATAATTCAGTCCACAGCACTCCATTCTCTCCTGGAAATTAATACAAATGCTTATAATATAAAGGGTCCAAATTACGGGAAGAATTCTAAGCAGCCAAAAAAAAAAAAAACTGGGCAAAGAAAATATGCAAGGAATTTACTGAGGAAATTAAATGGACAAATAAACATTTATGTTTCCTAAATTCTGAATCAAATAAATAAAAAATTCCATTTAGAATAAAACTTACCATTATTCTGAATTCCATTTAGAAAAAACACTTAGGAAAATAGCAAGAAATCATTTTAAAATATGATTTTACCAGATAAGAAGATACATTGTTGATGTGATTATAAACCAAAAATATTTTGTAAGATAAATTAGAAAAATGCACCATGACCAGAACTTGCTTTTGAAGATTTATATTAGTAAAATAATCTAAAATACATGAATAGTAAATTCAAACACAAGATTCTTATGCCATTATTTACAAATAGTAAAGAACTAGAAATTGAATACTCATAAAGGAGGAAACATACACAATCTATCAATATTATGTAATTTATAATCATGAGGGAAACCATGTAATGTTCTGCTGAGTGGGACAAAGTTTTTTTAAAAAATAGATTTTAAAAAACTTCTAAAAAGCTTGTACATCAAAATTACTTAAAAAGAAAAGTGAAATCATAGATCCTTATTATGGTTTTGATATGAGGCACTCCCCAAAAGCTCATGTGTGAGACAATGGTAGAGTTTAGCAGTGATATGACTGGGTTATGAAAATCTTAATTTCATCAGTGCATTAATGCACTGGTATGGATTGAATGGGTGGTAACTAAAGTCAGGTAGGTCACTGGGGGCATATATTTTGGGGCAGATATACTGTGCCTGGTAAGCAGAGTGTCCACTTTCTCTGCTTCCTGATTGTTTTGTTCTGAGCTGCTTTCCTCTCCCTTACCCTTCCACCATGATGTTCTGTCTTACGTTGGGCCCAGAGCTATGGATCTGGCCATCTACGGACTGAGTGAGACCTCTGAAACTGAGAGCCAAACTTTTCCTCCTCTAAAATTGTTCATCAGGTCTTTTGGTCACAGAAACAAAAAAGTCTGATTAAAACAATGCTATCATTTGGAGGTTGAATATTGCCCAAAAACTCATGTGTCAAAGTCTTGGTCCCACTGGGCAATAATGGAATCTTTAGGAGTCAGGGCCTACTGAGTAGTCCTAGGGACTTGCTCTCAAAGGGGATTGTGGGATCCTCTTCTCTTTTGGTCCCTGGCTTATGATTTAAGTGGTTTATGCTCAACCATACGCTCCCAACATTAGGTGCAGCCTTGCCAAAAATGGGGCAAATAATACTTAAAATTTTGCACCAAAATAAACCTTTTCTCTTTATAAGTAAATTGTCTCAGGTACTTTGTTTCAGCAATGAAAAGTTAACACATAGTTAACAATGGGAAATTTATTTACATTAATTTTTTTTTTTTTTTTTTTGGTACCGGGGATTGAACTCAGGGGCACTCCACCACTGAGCCACATCCCCAGCCCTATTTTGTGTTTTATGTAGAGACAGGGTCTCACTGAGTTGCTTAGCACCACCTCGCCCTTGCTAAGGCTGGCTTTGAACTCGCAATTCTCCTGCCTCAGCCTCCCTAAGTGCTGG
This sequence comes from Geosciurus inauris, assembly GCA_004024805.1. Taxonomy (NCBI): domain Eukaryota; kingdom Metazoa; phylum Chordata; class Mammalia; order Rodentia; family Sciuridae; genus Geosciurus; species Geosciurus inauris. The sequence goes on along the minus strand of PVHX01003020.1, from coordinate 87,702 downwards.
GATTACAGGCTTGAGCCACCACGCCCGGCTTACATTAATTTTTTTGGTTTTGGTTTTGTTTTGTTTTGTTTTTAGTACTGGGGATTGAACCCAGAGGCACTTTACTACTGACCTACATCCCAACACTTTTTATTTGATTTTTTAAAATTTTGAGACAGGGTCACATAAGGTTCTGAGGCTGGCCCTGAACTTGCTTGAATCGGTGATCTTCCTGCCTAATAGTCAGGCCTAAAGACAAACACAACCATGACTAGCTAAATCTCACATATATTCTAACTCATAATCTTAATGAAAAAATGATAACCTAGAATTTGTTCATATCAACATAAAATTTTGTGTTTTGAAATGGAGAAGATGTTACATTATCCATGATTTTTACCTATCAACTCAATTTCTGAAGAAGAAATACAACCATTCTTCTGCTCAGTAGGAATAAGTGCAAATATTCCTTTAAATTAAATGAGCTTATTGGGCATAAACTAAATTTTCTATGTATAAATAAATTCACATATATCAGAAAAAGAAATTAGAGAAGATAAGTGTTAGAATTCTGAATTTTGGATTATTAAAGAAATATACTTGCACTATTAGAATTACCAAGAGTTCATGTAAGTTTCAAATATGAGAAATAAATTATTTTAATACAAAATTTTTGTGGCAACTTACTCACAACCTTGTCATCTCCTAACTTATATAACCAAGCCCTAAAGTACCAATCAAACTCTTTACCTATTTTTCTTAATGTAAAGAAATAGTAGAGGAACACTGAGTTTGAGAGTTTAAATGTGAGCATTTCATCCTGCCTCTACAACTGACTAAATTACTAATTAATATTCAACCATCAGCAGTTTCTTCACTACTGTCTTAGCCATTACTGGTAATATTCTGTCTCTTGTGTTAATATGTCATTAAAATATAACTGCCTACCCTATCACACTGGTTTGCTATTATATACTATGAATAAATAATTAACTACATTTAGATATTGTTAAAGACCTTACCAAATATAAGAATTACCATCATAGTTGGCACATAAAATGCTAAATTATTATATATCACATTCTTACTGGAGCAGGCGCTCACAATGTCATATGCTTTTTAAATTGGTTATAGGATCAGAGTTCATGTACAAGATGCTATGAGAGGGCTACTCTCTCCTTTTTAAGACTGAAAATTGTAAAGATGATGTATCTTAGTCATATGGAAAGTATCTGAGAATTAAGTCAACAAAATGCAGCACTGAGAAATGAAAAAACAATGTAATTGACGATGACACTTGTGGTGTGGCTCAAAGGTACAGCACTTGTCTAGTATGTGCAAGGTCCCATATTAAATTCCCAGCACCACAAAAAACAAAACCAAATAAAAAACAAATGAGAATATAATTGATGCTTTCCAGCTCTTGGGTTCTTTTGCTTGAAACTGGGACCCAACATTTGGTCTTCCTAATTATACAGGGAAATAACTTCATTTTACTCCAGCTAAGATGAATTAGGTTTACTGAATTTGTTATTTGTGAAGAAAGTTAAGCATTCAATATCATCACAATTATTTTATGAAGGTAGCATTTTAAGTTTAATTATTTTTATATAAGCAAAATAAATACTATTGCACAAATATTATTTTTAAATGGGGTAAAAGGCCAAGGATTTGTCTTTGTGGTAGAGCACTTGCCTACTATGTGCAAGGCTGTAGGTTTGATCCCAACCACCACAAAAAAATAAAATGGAGTCAAGGTTTTGATAACATGTCACTGGTTTGCCAAAAAAAAGCCCATCATCAGTGAATAAATTCATTTGTTGTAATTAATCTACATGATGCTATTATACAAACACTAAAATATTCATAAGAGGTTATCAATGGTATTATATTCTGAAAAAGTTAGAATTGTAAATCATTTCTAGATAACAGAAATTTTTCTGTGGTACTTATTAAAATGACCAACATTTAAAAAGTATAATAATAAGTTACAATTGGGTAGTTTTTAATGTTTTTCTAATTTTTCTGATGTCACTCCAAAAGTGAAATGAATAGTTGCCTAAAATAAGCAACAGAGAAAAAACCAAACCCAAAAAATAATAATAATACTATCACACATATTGAAATTCCATGGCATATTTTTAGAAGGTAATTTAAATACACAAAAGCAGATTTTAAAAAGTAAATTGAGGGCTGGGGTTGTGGCTCAGTGGTAGAGCACTTGCCTAGCATGTGTGAGGCACTGGGTTCGATTCTCAGCACCACATATAAATAAATAAATAAAAGTCCATTAACAACTAAAAATATATTTAAAAAAAAAGTAAATTGATATATACAGAAAAGGAAAGCATTCTATGCTATATTGAGAAAAGCAAACTACAAATCAATATACATGCATATGTATACATAATACATGTACCTTTACATATAGATAGCATGTTCTAATGTATAAAAACGGTGAACACATGAGTAAATGGTAAATAAAATGAGCACAATGAACCCTTCATTTTGTTTATTTCACTTAATTCTCAGAAACCAGTGAACCACAAACACATCTATATCAATCTCTCTATCTATATACACACACACACACACAATCTATCTATATTCATCCCATTTATATTTATTTCTATCTACACACACACACAATCTATCTATATTCACCCCTATATTTATTTACACCACAAAACAGTGAGTACCTACTAATAGTTACCTCTGGAAAATGGTATTTTTGGAGTGGGGAGGAGGATGGGAAAAGATGTGAGGGAAAACTCACTTTTTTACTATAAATTCTGCTGTAGCAATTTTTTATGTTTAGCTTCTACTTCATTTTTTTTTAAAAGCAAAATAAAGACTCCTGTGAAACTTTTACCACAAAAATTGGAAAAAAAACAACTTTTATGATCTAAAAGAGATGAAATATTTTCATCTTCAAAAATTAGGTTTTTAGATTGAGCATGCTGTCAGTTTTAAAAACAGAACCCTAAGATTAGATTCATCAGCAATCTGCTATACACATTACTTTATCTGTTGAAATGATGTCAGAAAGCAAGCATGGTCGTGTGACATTCACATGGCTAAAGGATCACATCACTAGCTGCCTCTCCTCATACCTTAAAAGGAGGTTTTAGAAATAAAGTTCACTCTATACAACATTTTATCATCACTGGTCTACTAAAGTAACTTAACCCCAACAGCTAGGGTTATACTTAATAACAAAACAAATAATAGTGAAAACAAAAGCTCAGATTTAAAGCACAGAGTCTTCTCCATCTAATACAATTAACCACCTATTGTGTGATAAGCTTTGGGGTAGAGAGTAATACGAGTAGAAAAGAACGACATATTTCTTGTGTTTGAGAAACTAAGTTTAAAGGGATAGTAACCGACAACAAATAATAAGAGATAAAATTTAGTAGACATATACATAAACTAATAGAAACACAGAGGACAGTGACCAAATAACCCCATTAGCCTCCTGGAATCATAATTATTTTATTCTCATTCTTATAAAGCTATTCTTAGATTTCTGAGAATTTCTAAATTTTATTCAGTGAGGAAATGAACTTAGAGATTTTATGGGAATAACAACTCAAATATTTATAAACCTAGGTCTCTAACAAAATGGAAGTCAGAAACATAATTAAATTCAATAAATGGTTGTTTTGTGCTAAATCTGTGAATATTTTTTCTAATAAAATCCATAGACATTTATTTACAGCATGGCTTTTAACTAGGGGCAATTCTGTCCCCCAGGGAACATTTGGTAACACTAGAGACATTTTTGTTTACCACAACAGGTATGTACGTGTGGGGAAGGGACAACTGGTTTAGAGTGTATATACCAGTAGGATACCAGGCCAGGGATACTGCTAAGCACCCTACACTGCAAGGACAACTTCCTCAAACAAATACTTATCTGGCCCAATATGTCAACAGTACTGACATTAAAGACAACCCTGATTTACTTTAACAGCTTATCAATCTGCAATCATGTTTAATAGGTTGGGACTATTAAACAGATTTACTTTGAGTTCACTAAAAATCAAGAGAAGTGTCCAAAAGTAAAAAACAAAACAAAAAACAAACTTCAGGTTGAAATACACTGTTATGAAGCATATCTTGCGTGCCAGGCACATGGAGATCTCAACTCTTAGGACAAAATATTACCTCTAAGTGAAGAAATCATCCCACGATTTGCCTTGCTATCAGTCAGAGGTGGGCTGAAAGTCGCCATCTGTTTGATCCAATACTCATGGCTTTCTCATTACATCATTAAGCAGCCCAAATAAATTTTAATCAAGTCTAAAGTTCACGAATATTATTCATGGGACAGCCCTTCTGACCCCATCTCATGGTATAGTCCCTTTTAGTGTAGACAAATACTAATAAGTATGGCTATCGGGTTGTTAAATCCATAGATGATCTAAGATTGCAAATTTAAAAAAAAGATTGCGAATTAAAAAAGGTGCTATCAACTGGCATCACAGCCAAAGGAAAATATGAAAATCATGTTTTTAAAAATATGGTTAAAAAAAGTACAAAATACACAAATGTGTAGTGTCTTCATTACAGAAATCATTGTATTCTCTACAGTGGTTCAGGGTTGGGGTGTTGCTCAGTGGTAGAGTGCTTGCCTGGCATGTGTAAGACCCTGGGTTGAATCCCCAGCACTGCAAATGAACAAACAAAACATATAGTGGCACAATTTACAAAGGTAAAGAGAAAGGAAACTGAGAAAGGAGGGAGGAGTCAGGGAAGAGAAATGAGACAGACAATGGTGAAGAAGGAAAAAGAGAAAATGAAGTGGAGTAAAAAGAAACTGAGAGAATAAAATGGAAAAAGGGATCTGGGTATAGAGGCGTACACCTGTAATTCCAGGTACTTGGGAGACTGAGGCAGGAGAATCGGCATCACAAACTTGAGGCCAGACTGGGCAACTCATCAAGATCTTGCCTCAAAATTAAAAAATTAAAAGGGCTGGGAAGTCTAGCTCAGTGGTAAAGTGTCCCCACAATCCCTAATACTGTGCAGGATGGGAGTAGGGACTGGATTGTAGATTTAGTAGTTTTTTTCTTTTCTGACCCATATTTTTTATACCAAGCATGTATTTTTATTATTAGAATACATTTTATAATTTAAAAATACATGACATCCAGATGTGGTGAGGTGTACATAGAGTCCAGCTACTCAGGAGCCTGAGATGGGAGATTACTTGAGCCCTGGAGCTCAACACCAACCTAAGTGACATAGTGAAACCCCATCTCAAAACAAAGAACACATGAAAAAAATCCACGAGAAGAAATGGAGAAAAATACTAACATTAAGTGAATATACAAGAACTTTTTTACAATGAAAACATTAGAAAACATGTAATGGTATGGATGATAAGGAACAAAGAATTTTAGATGGTAATAAAGATTCAAGTTACTTACCTTAGTAAAGTTATTCAGATGGCCTAGCTTTCTCATATTTGATACTCCTTGTAATTTGGCCACATTTTGGAGAATCTCCCTTAAATTATCAGAAGGTTCTAGAAAAAAAAGACAATTTAACATAATTTTAAGAATATTTTCCTGATCAAACATCAAGACAACCAGTATTAAAAGTTCAAAGTTTGCTCAAAATAAATTCATTTAGTAGACTTCAAATACCATATGAACAACATCAATTATCTCCACATTTCTACTCTGCTCTTACTTAATGTCCAGTTCTGTACACTGCCTGGAATTATGCAAGCACAAAATCATAAATCTCAACATAGTAGCACTTTTTGTTTACCATGTAGCAAAAAATGCTACTATGTGGCAAAAGGGACTAAATACGCTGTTCTGTTTGGATCAATCAAAAGATATTAGCCATCATGCAGCCCAGAACAATGATCTCCAAAAAATGAGAAACATACATGTGTGACCTATAACTATATCAGCTCACAGCCTTAAGAGAGTTTCCAGGCCCTCATACCAGGAAGAAAAACCTAGGCAAATACTCTGAGTTGAATGCACTGTCCATAAAGAAAACTCTGGCGATCTAGCAACGAGCCCTGTGGGTATTCAGTAGAGTAATGATCACTGGTAAGTGTAAGGAAATTACTCAAGGATAGGGAAAGAATAACTCAAAAGAATTAAAAAGGAAAAACACTGAGTAATCACATAGGTCAAGAAATAATAACTCTTTCTTACAGCCAGATTGAAAACCTCATGAGGCATTAAATCACTATTTAGAAAAGCTTTGATGTCACCTACCAAATTTTAAAAGCAAGACATGAAAGAATCCAACTGTTTCCAAATAACTAAACTGTGTTTAAGACCAAAGCTTAAGATCTTTAAGAACAACAAGAACAAAAATTCTTAAAGACTAACTTTATGATGTTTAGCATTTACCTGAAAATTACCAGGTATGTTAAAGAAGTAGAAAGTAGAACCAAAGTCTATCATTGAATGAGAACAGATTCCATTAAAAACAATCATAGGGGATCATGAACAGGTCAATGTTAGTATTTTGTAATACCATTTTGATGTAAATTTTATCTGTTTGGAAACATTGAGGAAGAAAAATTATAAGTAAGCCAATGATGATAAATAATTTAACTATATTTGAGAAGCTGATAAAATTTTATAACAATGCTTAAGATAATTTAAGACCTATGGTAGTTTGCAAAGGCCAGATTAAGAATCATTACAGAGCCGGGCACAGTGGCAAATGATTGTAATACCAGTGGCTTGGAAGACTGAGGCAGGAGGATCACAACTTCAAATCCAGCCTCAGCAACTTAGCGAAGCCCTAAGCAACTTAACAATATCCTCTCTCAAAATAAAAAATAAAAAATGGCTGGAAATGTGGCTCTGTGGTTAAGCACTCCTGGGTTTAATCCCTGGTACCAACAAAAAATGGATCGTTAAAGACAGTGTGCAACTCATCTAGTAGACATATATAACCTAAACATTTCACATCAGTTTAACAGAACACTGTCAAGCACCAAACAAAACCTTTTACTAACATACTAATATGGTTATCCCTCTCTAATGATCTCACAGGACTAATAGTTAAGATGAGCTATATTCCTCACAAAGGTTTGCAGACTTTCAATTACTGCCTATTTTCTAGATACAAAATGATCACACTCTTTTATAAAACCATAAACTTGTTAGAAAAATGAAGTGTTATATCTGAGTTCATTCATTCAACAAGTATTAACTGAATGCTTATTATGACAAGGTACTACTTCAGGTACTAAGAATACAGCAATGAATAAGACAGATCTCTCTCTAACATACTTCACATGAAACAAAGAAAACTGACAATTGACAACAACATAAAACCTCTGCATACTATTTCAAAACTGATGGGTCTTGATAATCCAACATCAGGTCAAATGTTTGTCAAATTAAGATGTTATCATTGTCAAAACAAATCAAAATGAAACAACCCTTCTATTTTCCTCACCTCCTTCCTTCTCCTTTATATAATTACCAAGAGCCCCAAATTATGGATTTCAAAGCTTCTTCATAACAGTTTCTAAAAGAGAACAGGTTTCTCCCTAAATGCTATGTTACTTCCCAAACCAATTTAAAACACTATTAAGTACATTTTAGATGTATGAAATACTATCTAACATTCCTGTGCTGCAACGATGCTATCAGGAACTTAAGTTGAAATAGCAGATTAAAGTTCTCCTAGTAACAAAATGAGAAATGTCTAGTTTCTCTTTTACTTGTTAAATCATGAGTTGGCAAACTTTTTTTGTAAAGGGCCAGATTAAAAATATGTCAGATACTGCAGGTTATAAGGCCTCTGCTGCAACTATTTGCTGTTGCACTAAGAAAGGAAGTGTAGAAAACACATAATGGAATGAATGTACTTATTAGTTCTGGCTGCTATGAAGGAAGTACCACAGATTGGATTTCTTATAAACAACTGAAATTTATTTCTCACAGTTTTGGAAACTTCAACAAATCTAATAAGATCAGGGAATCAGGTTGGTGAAGTTCTCCTGAGTGTCATCTAGGCTGCAGACTTATCAATTTGTCAAGTGCTCACAGTGGATAAAAAGAGGATGAGAGAACTCTCTAAGGTCCCCAACTTTTATAGAAGCATTACTCCTATTTGTGAATGTTCCACTCTCATGATCTAATTATCTCCCAAAGGCTCAACCTCCTAATACCAACACCTTGGGTGTTGGATTTTAAGTATGAATTTTGTAGGAACACATTTTGTCCACTGCAGTCTTTCAACAAAAAAGACATAGTTAAAGAGCTACAGTTTGCCAATCCTTATGTTAAATAGTCAAAACTTATATCAAAAAGTGATTAAGTTGGTTTGGGATTGTGGCTCAGTGGTAGAGCGCTTGCCTCACATGCGTGAGGCACTGGGTTCAATCTTCAGCACCACATAAAAATAAATAAAATAAAGATATGTCCATCTACAACAACAACAAAAAATTTTTTAAAAAGTGATTAAGTTAAAATCAATGAGACTTTTATATGGGGAATAGGAAAAATAGATGGTAGAGTAGCAAAAAGAAATGTAAGGAGAGATTTACCAGTCTTTATTTCTTCATACAAGCATTTCATGTTTCCAATTTAGCTTCTACAAAACTGTCTGCTGATAACAGTGCTATACGAGAAGCATAAAGCCTGAGGGAGATGACCTATTAGGATAATAGTCTCTGAAGCTTTTAAATTTAGAAACTCATGATTGTATGAGGGAGAAAAGGTAAAATGAAAAGACTTGTGAGTAGTTGGCTAAAATGGTCAGCCACTCAAATGCAAGGAAGCAAAATATAAAAGAACTTCTAGAATTATAGTGGTACTTTTCCTCTTTACGATGTTGCTCATTAACTTCTCTGGAGGTAATGAAATAATTAATTGCAGTCAACTCTAAATACTCTGAGACTTCATATCTGGAATAGAACTAAATACTATTGATTTAAATCACCTTTGATGTGATTCCTGTCCTTCTATCCAGGAGTTGTCTACTGATTGTAAAACTGTACATTTTGGTGTTTTTTTAGTGTAACAGTTAAAAAAATAATGCTGTATTATTACTCTCACATACTAATTACTGTAAGTGGTTAAAAACAATGCAGATTTTGAAGAGAAACCAAAATGTCAAGAAATATATTTTCTTGACGTATTTTGTGTTGTTTTTTGAAGTGAGCAGTTATACCCATACACAATGCTGAATAGTGACATAGTTAATTTCCTCTGAGCAATTTAAGGGTTCTAGATATAAACAAGAATATTTACAAAGAAGTTAATTCTAGGCAGTTAAAATTAGTGATGTGTTTTCATTCCTTAGATAGTTATATTTTCCAAGCTCTCTAAATGAGCATGAGAAATACATTTTAAGAAATGAATGATCGAAAAAACTTAATTCAGATTCCATGGCCATGAATAGAATGAAAGTAACTGCACATGTATATTGCTTTTGTAAGTAATAAGGGGAAAAGCTATTTAAAATAATTCAAATATATGTTTAGATACTTTACAGCATGTGCTACACAAATCATGTTCTGCATAGCATGTATTTAGTACAGAGCAGAATATTATGTATTAGTGTCACTAAGTTATATATATTTATGTTGGAGTTTATTTTCTATAATACTTCTAAATATAAAAGTAACTCTGGTTAAAAAAAGTTTGGAAATAAAAGTTAAAGAAAATATTAAAAATTCCTCTGATAGTTAATGTTTAAAAAATAGTTTTTAGTTGCCAATGGACCTTTGTTTATTTATACACGGGTGCTGAAAATCAAACCATGCTAAGCAAGTTCTCTACTACTGAGCCACCACCTAGCCCTGTGATAGTTAATTTTATGTGTCAATTTGACTGGATTAAGAAATATCTAGAGAACTGGTAAATGATTATTTTGGAATGCGGATATGAGGAATGTTTCCACAGGAGACTGGTAGGTGAGTTAGAGTGGACTAAGTGGGGAAGATTTCCCTTTTCTGTGGGCCTGCACTATCCAGTTGGACTGGGATAGAACAAAGACAGAGGAAAGGTGAATTGATCTACTCTAGAACTCACATGCTCAAGCTCCCACTACTGAGTGGTACATGTACCAAAAGTCATTTATGGCTTTTTCTATATCTATTTATGCCAGGTGTATTTCTTACTGAAATTACTGTTTAACTTACAACTTTCCAAATTTATGATGATGTGAAAGCTACACAAATTCAGTAGAAACCACACTTCAAATTTTAATCTTTTTCTGGGCTAGTGATATTTAGTATGATAACAATGCTGGGTAGCAGTGATCAGGAGCCACAGCTTCTAGTCAGCTATTCAACTGAAGAGAGTAACTAACTCATTCTCCAGAGAGTATTACACATTGCTAAGATATAATGTTTAATGTTAGGTGTATTAAATACTTTTTTGTTTTGTTCTTTTTCTTTCTTTTATTGTTCCTTTTTTTGTTGTTTTTTCTTTCTTTTTTCTTTATTTTGGAGCTACCAGGAATTAATCTCAGGGGCACTTGACCACTGAGCAGCATCCCCATCCCAACTTTGTATTTCATCTAGAGACAGGGTCTCACTGAGTTGCTTAGCACCGTGCTTTTGCTGAAGCTGGCTTTGAACTCACAAACTTTCTGCCTCAGCCTCCTGAGCTGCTGGGATTACAGGCATGCACCACTGTGCCTGGCTCTTTTTCCTTTCTTTTATTAGGAATCAAGCCTAGGTTGTGCACATGGTAGGCAAGAATGCTACATCTCCAGACTTAAGTACACATTGACATATGATATTTTCATCTGATGACAGGTTTATCAGGACATAATCTCAGCATGAATCAAGGAACATCTACATTTGGTGTAATCAAAGTGAAAATTGTTTGCTATTTAAAACTATTAAGAAAATGGAGCTAAGCCAGGAGTAGTAGCACATGCCTATAATTCCAGTACCTCAGAAGGCTGAGGCAGGAAGATCACAAGTGTTTGAGGAAAGCCTCAGGAACTTAGCGAGACCCTGTGTCAAAAACAAAAAAATAAATGAAAGGACTGGGGATGGAGTTTGGTAGTAGAGTATCCCTGGGTTCAACCCTAGTACAATACAAAAGTAAAATGGGAAAGAAAGAAGAAAGAATACAACCCACCAAATTGGGAGGAAACCACTGGCAGTAGATATATCTGACAAGATTTTAATATAGAATATATATAGGTCATCTATAAATCAACATTACAATTTTAACCCAGTTAAAAATGGTCAAAAGAATGAAAAGAAAGACACAAATACAAAATAAGATGAACGTGTGTCCAGGATATATTATGAGAAAATATGCCTAACATCATAAATATAAATTAATAGAAAATGTAATGGGAAATGTAAAATTAAAACTACCAAGGTACCACTAGATATCTATAAGAATGATTAATCTAAAAAATACAACCACCACCAAATGTTGGAGAGGATGTGGAACAACTGGATGTCTTTCACACTACTGGAGGCATATAAAATATTACAATCACTGTAGAGAGCTCTTGGCAACATATGGCCTATCTAATGACTCAACTATTTCATTATCAGATATACATGTCCACAAATACAATTGTACAAGAATATTTATAACAGCTTTATACATAATAGCCCCTAACAGGATAAAACTGAAATGTCCATTAACAGGAGTGTGGATACACAAAATATAGCACACATACATATCAAAGTACCAATCAAGAAGAAAAAAAATACTGATACAATAAGGATCAATCTCCAAAAATGTCAAAAGAAAGAAGCCAGACAAAAAGGGTATACATTCTATTATTTCATTTACGTGTAATTCAAATATAGGCAAAATCAATCTATGATGACAGAAATCAGATAGTGTTTGCTGGGTGATCAGTAATCAATTATAAACAGGTAGAAGGTTTTAGAGAAGAGGAAGAAAATATTCTTTATTTTGTTTAGGGGCAAGTGTTTACATGGTTTATTTAAGTATCAAATACATACTTGAATATAACTTAAAACACATACATTTTATGTTAATTATAGCTCAACAAAAAGTTGGCATTATAACCATAAAGCTCTTCCCATATCCATAAATATTATAGGTTGAGAATTCCTTACTTCTTGATACCAGAAGTACTTTGATTTTCAGATTTTGATGGAGGGGGTTGGGATATTTGCATATACATAAAGAGGTATTTTGGGGATGGGATATAAGTGTAAACATGAAATTCACTTATGTTTCATTTATAACTTATTCCCATAGCCTGAAGATAATTTTATACATTTTTCATGCAACTACATTTTGAAAAGGACCCATCACATGAGCTAATTTTCCACTTGTGGTATGATGATGCTCAAAAATTTCAGTTTTTGGAGTATTTCGGATTTTTGGATTAGGAATACTCAATCTGTACAAGCAACACCAAAATTAAATGAATTTTTTATTTTTAATAATATATATGCATACACAGAGATATAGAAATACAGAAAGCTATCAGGCTAAAACTATAATAAATACACCATATTCATTTGTACATTCATTTTCTGCTCAAGTCTCTGTGTATGTGTACTTATTCTCACACACACAATATGTATATGTGTATAAACATTTAATTTTAATATGGATTCCACATGTCATACATTATAACTTGCAATTAACTATATTGTTAATATTTTTACCTATCTATAAATATACAATAAAAATTTATGCCAGGCATAGTGATGCACACTTGTCATTCCAGCAGCTCAGGAGGCTGAGGCAGGAGAATCGTGAGCTCAAAGCCAGCCTCAGCAAAAGCAAGGCACTAAGCAACTCAGTGAGACCCTGTCTCTAAATAAAATACACAATAGGGCTGGGGATGTGGCTCAGTGGCTGGGTGCCTCGGAGGTTCAATCCCCAGTACAAAAAAAAAAAAAAAATTTAAATAACAAAAAACTGCCGTCATACAGATATTATGTGGGAGTAATAGAAAGAACAAGAACTTTGGAATGAAAAAGAACTGCATTTAAATCTAGTTTCTTCATTTGCAAAGCATATGGTCTCAGCTAAGCCATTTTAACTTCATGGACATTCATTTTCTCATATCTACAGCATTAACAATTACGTACTTCCCTTGAAAACACTCCAGCAAAATGTAAGATGTAACTTACCCAGTGCCTAACCTATAATAGCTACTTAATAAATAGTCATTATAACTGAAAGTCTTTGTTTAGCAAGAACAATATTTATGGATCAATCATGTGAAAGTTAAATGGTCAGACCAAGCAAATGCTTAACTCATGTTTGTTTAATGAATTTTTTATTATAGGATGATTTTAATGTACTACTTTCATAATCCAAGATTTTCTCATTTTTAAAGGAGAAACAGTAATTATCTCAGAGATATATCAATGATTAAACTAGATACTCCAGATAGAGTCTAACCATAAATTATTACATAAACATTAAAAAATTATGACCCTCTTAGTGTGAATGACATAAAATCATTTAATAGGCTGTTAGAATTTATGTTGCTTAATAAAACAATGATATACATAATTCTATCTAAAACTGTTATTAAATAATAAAATCCCAACCATAGCCTTAAGTAAATTTCTGTTTTAAGTCATGCAAGAGTATTTAAATAATTTATACACACTTAATGATGCCAAACATGCTAAGTGAACAAGCGATGATGTTGTCCTAAGCATATTCGTAAAACATTCCCTAATACCTTGTGGTCATTTCTAAGACCTCTTAATTCTTAATCCACTATTCCACCACTTACCTACCCTTTACTTACTTGTTATTTATTGACATGTATTAATTATACAAATTAATGGATTTCACTGTTAACATTCCCAATATATTTATTTATCATACATGTATTGATCATGACCATTCTACCTTCTTGTCCTCCCCTTTCTTCCCCTTTTCTGTTCTTAACAGTCCCTTCTCTACTTTCAGGTCATTTTAATTTTATTTTTTTAAGTTTCCACATGAGAAAAAAACATGTGATACTTGTCTTTCTGTATCTGACTGACGTAGTTCATTTAGCATGAGGACCTTCAGTTCCATCCATTTTCCTACAAATGATGAGATTTCATTCTTCTTTATGAGTGAATAATACTACAATGTGTGTATCTATCATTTTTGTTCATTACATTCATCTGTCTATGAGCATATGGGCTGATTCCATATTTTGGCTTTTGTAAAAAGTGGCACAAAAAATATGGTTATGTAGGTGTCTCCACTGTATGTTAACTTTATTACCTTCGGATATATACCCAGAAGTGATATAGTTCTATTTTCCTTCTTTGAGGAACTTCCATACTGTTTTCCATAGAAGCTATACTAATTTACATTTTAGTGTATAAGGGTTCCTTTTTCTTCACATCTTCAGTATTTATTTTTTGGTAACAGCCATTCTATCTGGGATGAGATGAAATGTCAATGTAGTTTTGACTCACATTTCCCTGACAGCTAAAGACATTGGTTTTTTTTCACATATTTTCTGGCCATTTTTACTTCTTTTTCAAAGTTTCTATCCCCACCGTTTTGAATTGGATTTCTTGTTTTTATGTTCAGTTTTCTGAGTTCTTCATACGTTCTGGATATTCAGCCTCTGTCACATAAGTAGTTGGCACAGATTTTCTCCCATACTATAGGTTGTCCCTTCAATGTTTCCTTGGCTGTGAAGCTTTTTAATATGATATAATCCCATTTATCAATTCCTTGTTTTTTTATCTTAGTAGACTCCTGTCCAATAACTGGGCTAATATTTTAAAGTTTCAAAGTTTCAGGTCTTACATTAGGTCTTTGATCCATTTTGAGTTGATTTTTGCACAAGGTGAGAAGGGGTTTAGTTTTAGTTGTCTACATGTGGATATCCAGTTTTCCCAGAATCATTTGTTGAAGAGCTTTCTTTTCTCCAATGTATGTTTTTGGCACCTTTGTCAAAAATCAATTGGCTGGGCTGGGATTGTAGCTCAGTGGTAGAGCTAAAAAAATATTTAAATAAAAATAAATAAATAAAAATACTAAAAAAATATTTAAAAAAAAATCAACTGGCTGAAGATGTGTGAGTTTATGTCTGGGTCATCAATTCTGCTCCACTGGTTTGCATGCCTATTTTTTTGGCCAATGGTTTTATTTTTGTTACTATGGTTTTATTATAGTGTGTTTTGAAATCAGATATTGTGATGCCCTCAGCATTTTTTGCTCAGGATTGCATTGTTTATTCATATTTAGAGACTGTTGTGATTCAATGAGAATTTTTGAATTTTTTTCAAGTTCTATAAAAAATGTTTTTGATATACTGATAAGGATTGCACTGAATCTGTAGATTGCTTTAAAGAGTATGGCCATTTTACTTATTTTATATAGGTACATTATAATTGTACATAATGGTGGCACTTGTTACATATCCATACATGTACACAGGATGGCCATTTTAATAATACCAATTTGCCCATGAAGGCAAGTAACTTTCCACCTTTTAGTGTCTTCACTTTCTTTCATCAGCATTTTGTAATTTTCACTGTAGAAATTTTTCACATCCTTAGTAAGGTTTATTCCTGGGCATCACAATTATTTATTTATTTATTTATTTGTTTATTTATTTGGTGGTTATTCTGAATAAGATTACTTTCCAGATTCATTATTGATGTATAGAAAAGAAATGATTTTTGTTTGTCGATTTTGTATCCTGCTACTACAGTCTTTTGGTGGAATCTTTAGAATTTTCTATGTATAGAATTATTGGCAAACAGGAATAACATGACTTCTTTCCTATTTGTATACCTTTTATTCTTTCTCTTCCTATTTTCTCTAGCTAAAATATCTAGCACTATATTGAATGAGAGTGGTGAAAGTGGACACCCTTGTCTTTTTCCTAGTCTTACAGGAAATATTTAAAGATTTTCCCCATTTAATGTGATATTGGCAATGGATTTGTCATATACAACCTTTATCATATTGAGATATGATTCCTCTATACAAAATTTATTCAGGACTTTCATCATGAAAAGATGCTGAATCACATTAAAGGCTTTTTTCTACATCTACTGTGATAATCATGTCATTTTCCTCTTTGATTCTATTAGGGTGCTGTGTTATATTTATTGATTTATGTATGTTGAACCACCCTTGTTTGCATCCCTGGAATAAAAACAAACAGATCACGATGTATGATTTTTAAAAATGTGCTGATAAATTTTATTTGCAAGCATTTTATTGAGAATTTTTACATCATATTCACCAGGGATATTTGTTTACAGTTCTTTTATTATTGTGCCTTATCTGCATTCTTCTTAAATAAACTCATTATTCTGTGTGAGTTATGGTATACAGTAGAGCATTATCTGTGTATGTCGGCTTGGCCCCATAATTTCCAACGTTTTCACTCCAAAATAAGAAATCAGAAAAGTAGATGAACCCTTATAACATAAACCGAAATGAGACCACTAGAAACTAGGTGAGCATTTATAACATAAACCAAGATTTATGAAGGATTTTAAGTTTCATGAGGGCAAGAACAACATTTTGTTTACAACTATATCCCAAGGGCCTAGTAGACACTACCATGTAACAGGCTTTCAAGAATTATTTTTCTATATTAAAGAATAAATATATAAGTGAATAAGTTGTTTTTAAGAAAAACTAGGTTGTTGCTGCTAAAAGTACTCTCGAGGAAAGAAGGTTAACTAGTATTTACTGAGCGGTAACTGTTATGTCTGGTTACATACTAATTCTACAAAATATTGCTTATTACTCCTTCCAGTAGACCTATGAAGCAAAGTAGCAAGAGGACAGGGAGAAAAGAAAAAGAAAGTATGAAAGAATACATGGAGAAGGGGTGACACAGCATACCAGGCAGCATGGACCCAAGTAAGTTTCTAGGCCAGAACACATCTAGTTTGAGCACTTAGAAAATCCTTCTAAGGATTTTCCCCCAAGTTGTGTAGATAAACAAAGAACATGGTAGTTTAAAGGGACCTAGTTCATCTCGCTGCCCATGTTGCCCTGCCTCTATCTAAATCACTTCCTTATTCTTCTAGAACAGCTCTCTGAAAACATTGTTTTTATTTTACCTTCACTGTTTCTTCTTTGATGCCCTTATTTTCCTTACCAAAATCTGTTTCTGACCTATACTATTATCTTTTCTTTTTAAATATTTATTTTTTAGCTGTAGGTGGACACAACAGCTTTATTTTATTTATTTTTATGTGGTGCCGAGGATCGAACCCAGTGCCTCCCGCGTGCTAGGCGAGCACGCTACCACTGCGCCACAACCCCAGCCCCTACTATTATCTTCTTTTAAAGAACTTCTTTTAACATTTCTTGCAAGGCTGGTCTACTGGCAACAAATTCCTTCAATTTTTGTTGATGTACATCTTTATTTCTGCTTTATTGTTGAAGGATAATTTTACCTAGTAAAGAATTCTGGGTCAGTAGTTTTTTCTCTTAACACTTTAAAATATTTACTGCATTTCCTTCCTATTCACATTCTTTTTTAAAAAATATTTTTTAGTTGTCAATGGACAGAATACCCTTATTTTATTTATTTATTTTTATATGGTACTGAGGATTGAACCTAGTGCTTCATACATGTGAGGCGAGACTCTACCACTGAGCCACAACCCCAGCCCGTTTGCATGCTTTTTGAGGATAAGTCAGATGTAATTCTTGCCTTTATTTCCCTACAGATAACAGGTTTTTTTCCTCTATTTTCATTTTTTTTTCCCTCACTTTGGACTTACTGTGTTTTGGAAATGATAAAACTAGGTGTAGTTTTTTTTGGCATTTGTCCATTTGGTGTTATCTGAGGTGGATCCATGGTTTGACGCCTGACATTAATTTGGGAGAAATTGTTAGTCATTGCTGTTTCAAGTGTTGCTTTTGCTTCTTTCTTTTCCTGGTATAGTAATTATGTATATGTTACACTTTTTGTTTTGCTTTGTGAACCTGGGGATTGAACCCAAGGGTGCTTTCTACCACTGAATTACATCCCCATCCCTTTCTAAATTTTTTCTTTGACATAGTTTTGCTAAGTTGATAATGCTGGCCTTGAATTTTTTCCTGCCTCAGCCTACCAAGTAGCTGAGATTATAGGTGTGCCCCACCATGCTGTTTGTCACACTGTATGTGGTTGTCACATAGACTTTGGATATTATTTTCTGCTTCACTCAGTCTTTGTTCTCTCTGCCTTTCAGTTTGAGCAGCTGTGTCTAGTTTACTAGTAAGTCTATCAAAGACATTATTTATGTTACAGTATTTTTCATCTCTAGCATTTCTTTTTCTTTGTAACGATACTGGGGATTGAACTCAGGGCCCCATACATGCTAGGCAAGCTCTCTGCCATTGAGCTCTACACAGCCCTCTAGCATTTCTTTTTAGTGCATTCTTAGAATTTTCATCTCTCTGCTTACATTGTCCATCTGTTCTTGCATGCTACCTGCTTTATCCAATAGTGCCCTTAGTATATTAATCATAGTTGTTTTACCTTCCTGGTCCGATATTTCCAACAACCTTGCTATATCTGGTTCTGCTGTTTGCTTGCTTACACTATCTCTTCAAACAGTGTTTTTTTTTTTTGGTTGTTTTTTTTTTGCTTTTTACTATGCCTTGAGTTTGTTTCTTTTTTCTTTCTTCCTCTGTTGTACTTGGATTGAGCCTGGGGCCTTGTGCATCACAGGCAAGTGCTCTACCACTGAGCTGTATCCCCAGCCCTTTTTAAAAAATTTATTGAGTTTGATACTAGCTCCCTCTAAGTTGCCAATACTGACTTCAAATTTGTTCTTCTCTTGATGACCCTCTTAAGCAGCTGATATTACAGGTGTGCCCTCTCAGGCCTGAGTGTTTCTTTTGTTTTTGACACCTAGTGATGTATCTGGTAAAAGAACTGCTATAAACAGGCCTTTAGTAATGCAGTGGTCAGGGGCAGCAGGAGAGTCATCATCCTACAGTCCTGTAATTAGGTGTGAGTCTTTTCATAAGTCCATACCTTTGGATTATGAACTTCAAACATTTCTTAGGGATTTTTGTTGTTGTTTTCTTGTTTTCCCTTTTGATGAGACAGGATGGCTACAGTGGGGTGGAATTAGATGTTTCCTTTTTCTCACATGAAAGTCTAGAATTGGCTAGAGTTGTGGATTTCCCTTCTCCCAGGTCATATGGGTTGTAATAAAACCCTAGCAGATTAGATTCTCATTAAGCAGTTTCTCCTGAGGTCAGGCCTTGCTAAGAAGAACACTTTGACCTATTTCAAAATGGTTCATTTTCTGCTCTCTCTTCTGGAAGCAAATGAGAATTTTTCTTCAGTATTTACTCTGAGAATTGGTCAAGCTGCTAGAGGTAAAACTCTAGTTGGGCTGGCACACTGAGGTAAAAACTCAGTGTGCCAGCCCAACTCCCAATACCTGGATCTCCCTGGTGTGTCTAACTCTGTTATCTATACTACTATTACAGCAGTCCATCAATTGAAGTTCCCTTTTCATGCTTAGGCACTGGTTCCCAAAGTGGTTTTCTTTCTTGCATCTCTTGCTTTATTTAAGATGTAACTCTGTATGACTTTCTGATCTTAGGGGGGTGATAGTTTGTCCTGTGCCCTCACTTCTATAATGAATCCAAGAAGAGTTGTTGATTTTTCAGTCCATTGGGCTTTTTACTTGTTCTTAAAACAGTGTAATAAGCTCCAAGCTCTTTACATGTGAAACCAGGAACAATGTCCATGTTTAGTTTTTAGTATGACAAACCTCATAATCAGAAACATAACCCAATTAAACAGACTTACTAGCAGTTATCATTGATTGATATTCTTGCTGATTCCCACCATTATATTTATATTTAAAAGGTATGAATGATTAAAAGGTTATTGCAACTATAGTTGGTTGAAACTTTTTTTTTGTATGTGAATTATTCTCCATGATTGTTACACCAGAATAAGTACATACAAATTACAAAGGGGATAAATTCTGACATCTGTAGAAGATAAAAGGTTTTATTTATCCAAAAATGGAATAGACTTTCCTGGAGAATTTTGATTTTTATTAGAGATATTTTATCATAATTAGAAGGCTTTCAGGATGCTATCATTGGGACAGATTCTTTCCCTACTAAAGTATATAATTCTTTGAAATTAATAATTATTAGAATTCAGGAAATGCCAGTTTGAAGCAATGTCTCCTCAGCCTTTGCTCCTATGGATAAGGATAAGAGATGTACTCCTAGTGTCTTCTGGTGGAGATGATTTTGCCTCTGATTTTACAAAGGTAATCCCAACTATAGTAATTTCCATATGCCTTTTGTCATTTATGTCTGTAGGGTAATCATAGATAATATTAAAGACATAATTGCATATCAGATTTATGTGGTTAATTTTGCTCTAATAAATTATTGTACATATTTAACTTTTCTAGCATGTTGCTATGTAGCATTTGTTCGTGTGCACTCAGAAATCATTCTATTTCTATTCCTGATTTCTCAGAACATTTCGTGGGAAATTTTAAGGAAGGCAGATAAGGTGATGAAAGTTAATCTGACTGCAGGGATTCGTTTTGCTACTTTTGTCATAATTTATATGTGAAATAGAAGAGAAATTGAAATGTGGTAAAATTAAGGAAGAGAAGTCTGAGCATTTGGAAAAGGGTAAATAACTCAACTCTTTGGAAAACTGAAGACAGAAATATCAGGAAGAGAAAAAAACTCAAAGATAACTTTTAAGGAGAAGTTTTCCCACAGGCAGAAAAGGTCTTAAAGGACATACACTCACTCAGTTTACAACTGCCTTTTTTTTCCCCCGCTACCACATTAAGGCCACTACTGAGAAACTTGGTCAGTGATAAACTGTAAAACTGTTTTGAACAGTTATTGATAGAGACAATAAGTGGAGATATAATTAAGAACTTGTTTCATGATTCTGGTCAGTCTCTAGCCCTTCAAAAAAACATTAATGATTTTAATGAATTTATATATTAATGATTTTATGAAGCTTTGTGTGGAGCATTGAGGAGTGGAGATAATGGAGAGAAACTAAAACTTACTTAGGTCCATGCTGCCTGATATGCTATGTGTCACCCCTTCTCCATGTATTCTTTTCATACTTTCTTTTTCTTGTCTCCCTGTCCTCTTGCTACTTTGCCTACAAACTTCCTTCTCTATGCTCCCATGATACATACTTCATACCACTAGACAGCACTTACGGTACATACAACTGATTTACCAGGGTTTTAATTAACACCTATTGTACCACTGCAGTGGTATGAAGAGGGGTGGCAACTTCTCTAGATCTGTAAAATATTAAGACTGTTATCCCAATAACCCATGGGTTCAGAGCTGTTTTCCTCCCAATCAATTTTGGAGTATGTATTTACTTCATTTTACATTTTTCTCTTTCTGTTTACATGAAAATATATTTTCCTTTCTATGATTCCAAAGCATTGGTTATTTTGAATGATTTCTAGGGGTGAAGGATATATATCAATGGAATAAAAAAAGGAAAGTTGAAAGTTATCATTTGTACTTTTGGATAAATTAAAAATCATCTAGAAGCTCAATATTACAACTGTTTTAAATTCTATCAACAAAAAGTCTTTAATTGTTTTATTATGAGCATGTTATTACAGATTGTTAGCTGTCAAAGAATAATCTAGATATAAAAAAATTAACAATTAAGAAAGTGAGCTACAAGAAATTAATGATTCATTTTAACAAAACAACTATTAAAAGCTGTATGAAAATATAATCTTAAGAGGCTATATATTTTAATTAATCTATTTTGAATACATTTTAAAGTAAACTAATACAAATAGCTTAACATTAAACTTTAAATGATGGACTATTCCTCCCCCAAGTTTACAAAATTGTTACATTCATATTATCAATACAGGAAAAAGCAAGGACCTTTTTTTCCTACTCATTTATTACTTATACAATATTTTTTGGGGGGGAGTGGAGGGGTACTGGGGATCAAACCTGAGTTTTCACACATGCTAGGAATGTGCTCTACCATGAGTTACACACAGCCATTTATGTAACTTTTTAAAAAATAGACAGACTCTATAGAGGACAGTTATTATCTATTCTACTAATCCTGGAAGTAGACTTGCATACCTACATGTCTATCGATATGTGTTTTATTCAGTCATACATTTTAGGGCTTATCATGTGCAATATACTATTCCAACTGCTAGGTGAGGAACAAAATTAAGTATTAGAGATGGTCTCAGCCCTGGACATCAAAATTAATTGGGGAAATATGAGGGACATAAAAAATATATAATAACAATATAATATTACTATAATACTAATACTTTATATTAGTATTATAGTAATACTAATATATGATATGTATTTTATAGTATATAATATTATATATTTTATAATATAAAATAGCAAAATAAAACAAAATAAAAATAGT
This sequence comes from Geosciurus inauris, assembly GCA_004024805.1. Taxonomy (NCBI): domain Eukaryota; kingdom Metazoa; phylum Chordata; class Mammalia; order Rodentia; family Sciuridae; genus Geosciurus; species Geosciurus inauris. Next base: position 65,382 of record PVHX01003020.1, on the reverse strand, counting down.
GTATCAATGATAACTCACTAGACTATAGGACAAGTGGAGACAGGAAACCTATCTGTTCACACAGCATCCAGAGCCTCTGGCACAGCGCCAGCACGTGGTAGGTTCTCAATAAACAATAGTTTAAAAGAAAGACTAAAGAAGAGAGACTGAGAAAAAAACATTATTTGTAGATAATGCTGGAGCTTATTCTTGACAAATAAGTCTTGTGGCATATAAAATGTGAAGAACAGTACACATATTGACATGGAAATATGGAAAAACATGGTACTTTTCTCAATTCAATGAACAGCAAGAAATCCTATATTTCTCCAAAATGGGAAAACAAAGACATATTCTAAGGACCTTCAAAATATACCCAGAAACTTCACTGTCTTTGGGCAATGGGTAATTAAGGAAGAAATTTATGCAAGTGAATGGCCAAAGTAATTGTTTTTTATAAACAAAACTTTGAAGAATGGATCATGGAAGAGAAAGGCAAGTTTAAATAAAAGCCATAAAAATCTCTAAAGCAAGAAACTTCATCAATAATGGATTGGAAAAGAGAAGAAAGTAGAATCAAGAATGAAAAGAGGAAGTTAAACTATCATTATTTGACAATAACAAGTAGGCCCAAATCTTCATCAAATCAAATTAGGCTCAACTTCCTTAACAAGACTCCTAAAGCATAAGAAATAAAAGCAAGAATCAATAAATAAGAATCAATAAATCAATAAATGGGATGGATTCAAACTAAAAAGCTTCTTCTCAGCAAAAGAAACAATCGATGAGGTGAACAGAGAGCCTACAGTCTGGGAACAAATTTTTGCCACATGCACAGCAGATAGTGCACTGATCTTCAGGATATATAAAGAACTCAAAAAACACCACCAGAAAAACAAATAACCCAATTAATACATGGGCTAAGGAGCTGAACAGAAGCTTCTCAGAAGATATACAACTGATCAATGGACACATGAAAAAATATTCAACATCTCTAGCCATTAGAAAAATGCAAATCAAAACTACTTTAAGATTTCATCTCACACCAGTCAGAATGGCAAGTATCAATAATACAAACAACAACAAGTGTTGGTGAGGACGTGGAGGAAAAGGCACACTCATACACTGCTGGTGGGACTGCAAATTGGTGCAATCAATCTGGCAAGTTGTATGGAGATTTCTTAGACAACTTGGAATGGAACCACCATTTGACCCAGTCGTCCCACTCCTCGGTCTATACCCAAAGGACTTAAAAACAGCATACTATAGTGATGCAGCCACTTCAATGTTTATAGCAGCTCAATTCACAATAGCTAAACTGTGGAACCAACCTAGATGCCCTTCACTAGATAAATGGATAAAGAAACTGGTATATATGCACAATGGAATATTATTACTCATCAGTAAGAGAATAAAATTATGTCATTTGCAGGTAAATGGATGGAGTTGGAGAACATCCTGGTAAGCAAAGTAAGCCAATCCCCCAAAACCAAAGGCTGAACATTCTCTCTGATAAGTGGATGTTGATCCATAATGGGGGAGGGGGCATGGGAAGAATGGAGAAACTTTGGTCAAAGGGGAGGAAAGAGAGGGGATGGAACATGGGGGCAGGAAAGATGGTGGAATGTGATGGACAACAATGTCCTAGGTTCGTGTACGACTGCACATATGGTATAACTATACTGTATACAACCAGAGAAGTGAAAAGTTGTGCTCCATTTGTGTACAATGAATTAAAACGTATTCTGCTGTCTTGTAAACCTTATTAGAATAAATAAATTTTTAAAAAATCCCAAATTTCTGGATTGGGTAAAATGATGATGTGTAATGACAGAGAATCACAGACCAAGTACATATAGATTTTAAAGAAATTTTCCTATTTTAGTAGTAAGCATACACATCTAAAACAAATAACAAAACCTTGCATACACACCAAAAATAACAAAACCTTTAAATGTTATATATTAAAATGATGGGACAAAATATTATTTTGGTTGTGCACCAAAAACACACTTACATACCATCAGTTTTCAAACTTATGTTCTTAAACAATATTTAGATTATGATAAAAAATACCAATCCCTAAGTTAAGTATGCCTAGAAAGTGGTCCATCGTAATCTGTATTTAAAGGAAGCACCACAGTGATTCTCATGCATACTGAAATTTGAAACAAGCTGAAAAGACTACCAAAATGTCATGCAACTACATTGTGATATCCCTTTTGATCATTTGATCTGAACTCTAGAAGAAGTGAGAAACCTGTTCTATGAAATATCATTCTGCATCATCTTCAAATATTACAATGTAAAACAAACAATATCCACTGACACAAAAATTGCAATTACTAATACAGAGAGCTTCCAATATTGTGCTAATATTTTTATATAAATAACCTCTTTTTTTTTTTGGTACCAGGGATTCAACTCAGGGGCACTCAACCACTGAGCCACATCCCCAGTCCTTTTTTGTATTTTATTTAGAGACAAGGTCTCACTGAGTTCTTAGGGCCTTGCTAAGTTGTTGAGGCTGGCTTTAAATCCGTAATCCTCCTGCCTCAACCTCTGGAGCCACTGGGATTACAGACTTGTACCATCATGCTCGGCATAAATAACCTCTTTTTAAACCCGATTATCAACTGTAAAAGTAAGAACTATTATTATTGTTCCCATGTTGAAAAATGAAGTTTAGTCACATTAGTTCACTGCCTAAAGTCACACAAATACCAGGAGTAACAATGAGAATTTTATCTGAGCAGTATGACTCAAAAGTCCACTCTTTATTCCTAAATTTATAATATGCTACAACTACAGACTACTTCCATACTGCCTTTCATATGAGACAGTACCTTCAGTGATCATACCAGTTTGTAATTATACATTTATTTATATGAACGACATTTCTGATGGTTAATCTGAATAGTCAACTTGAGTGGATTAAGAGATACCTAAGATTAAGAGGCTTCTGGGTGTCTCAGTGAGGGTATTTCTAGGAATTACTAGCATGTGAGACAGCAAACAGAGGTAGAGACCCACCCTAAAAGTACAGTAAAATAGGTTGGGCGTTTGAATGAAAGAACAAAGTTGAAAGAACACAGAAGCAGCCAGCTGATGCTGCTGTGATTTCTAGAAGACATCAGACTCCAGCTCCTTCACTTTTCCAAAGCAGACTCTGACCAGTGACTCTCCAGAGAGTTACCAGGCCTTCAGTCAGGGTGGCGGTGGCGTCATTGATCCCTTTTGCTCAGAGGCTCCAGCTTCTTGGACTGAGTGGGTTCCTCCAGCTCTCTAGCCTCTGATGGTCATTGTGGGACAATTCAGCTCTGGTTGTGTAAGCCAATTTAGTAAACCCCTTTTTATAATCACACACACCCTATTGTTTCTGTTTCTCTAGAAAACCCTGACTACAAATTTATCTTCTTACACTAAAAATCTACTTTAGTTTACCACTTGGTTTTCATACTAATACCTAAACAGCAGGGTGTGGTTCATACCTGCCTATCTTCTTAGGCACTCAAGAGACCAAGCAGGAGGAAATCTTTTTTTTTTTTTTTTTTAATATTTATTTATTTATTTATTAGTTTTAGGTGGACACAATAGCTTTATTTTATTTTTATGTGGTGCTGAGGATCGAACCCAGTGCTCACGCGTGCTAGGCGAGCACGCTACCACTGCGCCACAATCCCAGCCCCAGGAGGAAATCTTGAACTCAAGAGTTTGAGACCAACCTAGGCAACACAGAAAGACCTCATCTTAAAAACAAAACAAACCAGGCTGGCAATGTGGATCAGTGGTAGACCATTTGCCTGGCATGCCTAAGACCCTGGGTTTGATCCCCAGTATCACAAAAACAAACTAATACCTAAAAAGCAATAATTAGCACACATCAACCACTCAAAAAGTAATTACTAAATAAATCAATGTACTATTCATAAAAAATACATAAAAACTTTAAAATGTACCAAGCTCTGTCTCTTAATCTAGCTGCCTGTTTCATATATGTGTCAATGTGTGGAAACTCAATGAGCAAAATACTTCTGATAAATGTAACTTCTCTTAAGGGCTAGGTATCCAGCTCATTGAAAGAAGGCTCGACTTGAAAGCACAGGTCTGATCCCCAGCACCAAAAATAAATAAATAAATTAGTTAATTAATTTACTTTTCTCTAGGTATAATTTGATAAATAGTTAAAAAACAAGAATAAACTTTTTTTGTAATATTGTCAGATATTATAGACTAATTTCTCAGGTATATGGTAATTTAAATTGTTCACAATCTGGCATTTACAAACAAGAAGTCTCCAGATCAGAAATGTGAATATTTAATATGAGAATTTACAATGGAAATACTATCTTATGATAGCTATATTACAGGTATACATAAAAGAGCAGTAAATAAAAGACTATGCTACTTCAAAACTCATCTGTTTTGTAAACTCAGGAACAAAATGATATGAAATAATATAACTCCTCCTACAAATTTAACCAAATATCTTTATATTGTTCTGAAAAGGAATCTAAATTTCCTTTAGGTAAGGACAAACCTATTACTTATTACAAATTACTTACAATTACTACATGTTCTAGTATAAACCTATTAAATATAATAAACAATGCAATGGGCTTTACTCAAATTTATCAAAAACATAATTTTTAAATGACAATACCTAGGCATATAAAAAGAAAGAAAAGGGTAGTCAAAAATAAGTCTGCTACCTACCTACAGAAAAATCACATTCCTGAACTTTCTCTCCCACACCCTCTCAAGCATTATGTTTGCATTCACCTAGTATTAAAAGGTTACACAAGTTGAATAAACCATTTCATCCTTGTCTACTTTTACATGGTAAGGAATTAGTGAATTTACAAAGATTCTGTGGTACAAATATTTGAGGTGGAAAGTGAATAAGTGCTATTGTATGGACAAAAGTATCAAGTGCTTTCTTAAAATCCACCTCTTTCCCTTTTTTACAATAAAACTAGAATCATGTACTTGGGCCCTTAATGCCTATTAAAAGACGATTTATAGTAGAGAACTGAACCAAATTCAAAAAGTACTTTTACCATGTACACAAACATACATAAAGTGGTCACAAAGGTCATTCTTTGGGTTATGGAAATAGCTGTCATTCAAAGAAATGTGTCTAACAATATTATTTTTCTGCAGAATATGAAACAATATGAAAAATATAATCTGCTATTACAACAGTCTTTTCTAAGATAGTAAAAATAACTAAAGATAATTTTTACTTAAAGATTACAATTACTACATGTTCTACTATAAAAGATACTTCTAAAATCATTAAGTTTTCACAGTCCCCAAATGAAAAATCCTTTATTATGAGAGAAAAATTGTTTGTCTTTGGAACAATTCACTATTTTTTTTATTTATTCAAATTAGTTATACATGATAGTAGAATGCATTTTGATACATCATACATAAATGGAGAATAACTTTGCGTTCTTCTGGTTTTACATGATGTAGAATCGCACCAGTCATATAATCATATATGTACATAGGGTAATAATGTCTGAGTCATTCTACTATCCTTCCTACCCACACACCCCTTCCCTTCTGCCTAATCCAAAGTACCTATATTTTCCCCTAGCCTTCCCCCCATTGTGAATTAATATCTGCAATATCAGAGAAAACATTCGGCCTTTGTTTTTTTGGGATTGGCTTATTTAGCTTAGCATGATATTCCCCAGCTCCATTTCATTCTTCTTTAAGGCTGAGTAATATTTCACTATTTAAATGAATACTGTGAAAGAATGGAAAAGCTGTGCCTAAAGGCTGAGACAACTGATTGTGATATATACCCAGTGTATTAGAGTTACTGAGAAGTTAGTTGTACATTTTGAATGTATACCTACTTTCACATTTCTATTATTCTCTATGAAACATGACTATAATCCAGACCACTTGTGTGACAAGTGGTGAAAGTAGTGAAGTGCTTCTCTCTTAGAAATTAATAAAGAAGCAAAGGTACAAATAAACTTCAGCTGTAGTATACTTGATTTGATATGGGTTTAAAATATAAAAAAAAAAATACCATGATATTTTCTAATCTTCCCATTCACATTTGGAGGTAGGAGGTGGACTGAACTTAGGATACTCTACTGAACTATATCCCCAGCCCTTTTTTCATTTTGAGACACAGTCTCACTAAGTTGTCAAGGCTGACTTCAAGCTTATTATCCTCCTGCCTCAGTCTCCTAAGTACATGGGATTATAAGCATGTACCACCTCTACTGGCTCCACTGATATTCTTTATTCTCTATTTTGTGATTTCACTCAAATAGTTCTTTCATTAAGCACTCACTATTTTTCATGCATTGTCAGTCTTTTTTACTCTTTTATCTGCCTAAGGGGAAAAAAATGCTGGTCACTGTTTCCTATTTTTTTTCCACATTTTTTACAGATGCATTATAGTTGTACAGACTGATGGGATTTGTTGTTACATATCTATACATGCACACAATACACAATATAACAATAATTTGTTTCCTATTTGTGAAATATTACTTCTTTCTTTTACCACATTTCTCTGAGATTCAATTGAATTTACTCTTACCACATCATCTGACCTCCATCAATCTGTTATCTACCTGTCTACTGAAACTACCCTCCTCAAATTTACCATTTGCCCAATTCAAAAAGTAATGTTCTTGTTGCTGTTATTTGTTTTGTTTTGTTTTCTTCCTCAGTATTTCAAATCCTTTGACATTTCCATTATATTACTGGTCAATGCTCCCCAAACCACATCCTCTCCTATATAGTTTCTACAACTACAATGTCTAGGTCCTTTTTACATGTATTTCTCACTGTTCCCTGGGTTTCTCTTTCATAGGTTTATATTCATTCTTCCTGTTCCATATCCTTTAACATTTACCTAGAGTTCTATGCTTTGCTTTCAGGTTTCTCTCTTCACTGCCCACATCAACTTTAATAAATTCAGCTTTAATCTTTACATAAACAGTGTCTTAAAACTTTAATTCTAAACTTCATCCTCAATTAAAACAACAAATTTCAGCCTGTAAATTTTGAGGTCTATGCATTATGACAATGTTTTTGAGATATATTTGTTCTACATACTTCTATTATGGGCCATGATCCTTCATCTGAAATTTTGGAATTAAATAGGTTTAGGAATTCAAAATTTTTTATTTTTTAAATGTAATATAGCATCGATTTAACATCCCTACACAAGGTTAAGAGTAGCACCATCTATTTACAAATGGTAATTTTGTTTTAGATAAAACATGACTTGATACAGTTAGGAAAATGAGTATTAAGAACACAAATTCCAGGGCTGGGGTTGTGGCTCAGTGGTAGAGCGCTTGCCTAGCATGTGTGCGGCACTGGGTTTAATCCTCAGCATCACATAAAAAATAAATAAATAAAATATAGGTAAGAATACAAATTCTAGTCAGGCTTTTCTACTAAATAGTTTAGGTCAGGTCAGGTTTTATTAGGTTGTTATTTATAGAATAGAATTTTGGAGTTTCCAAAGTTGTGAAGAGATTATGGGCCTATACAATTAATATTACCAAATTACAGTCCTCGTCCTTTTTTTTTATAACAAGTCACTGAATCTGTTACTTTTCTCATTCCCTTAAAAATAAAATATTTGTATGATATTGAAGTATAAGTTTAGATCTCCTTACTTAAGTTCAAAAAAGTTCAATAAGAAATTAACCATATGATACTATTTGTCAGCACAAAGAACTTAACCTTAACTAAGAATTTTTCTACCCAATTCAAAATTTAAAACTCTGGCTATTTAGGATAAAAGTCCAAATGGAAAGGTCTTCTGACCCTCAGAACACCTACCTGGTTACTAAAGAAAATCTGTGGATAACCAACATGGATGCCATGTTGGTTAGAAATGCAGGATCTTGGGCACTCCCATATCTACAAAACCTATTATACCAAAATTTAGGTGATTCATTTTATACAGAAAAAAGTAAACTCAGCAGGCATAAGTGCTTATCCTTAAGAAGGCCTGGCTATAAGGTTAACCCTTTGCTGTCTTAACGGAACTTAAGGTGGGAAAAGTTCCCTATATAAGAGGAGATCTTGAGCCTAAATGGTTAATATACAAATAATATGATTTGTGTTGAATACTTGCTTTCCTTCTGTGAGTGTGGAATTTTGCTACCTGCCAAGCAGAAGTTGGTCACTTGGAAAATCTTCAATAAAAATCATAGCACCTAGTCCCTCAGATTCCCTGGTGGACAACATTTTAACTGTTGTCACAATTCACTGCTGGAAGGAATTAAACGTGTAATTTCACCAAGAATTTGTGCCTGGTTTCCCCAAACTTTGTCACACGCATATTTTCTCTTTGCTGCTTTTGTTTTGTATCTCCTAGAGAATCCTCAAACCTGGGATTGGTCTTGAGGACCTCCAAAACAACACTGAAGTTTCAGAAGCTCTATTCTAGAAGGCCCACAAAGAATCCTATTTCCAGAGCTTAAACGCAATCTAGGACTGAGCTAACCCTTGGGACACTATAAAAAGAAATCCACTGAGAAAAGGAATCCATTGTACATAAGGTAAAGACCTTAGGAAAGACTATATGCTAAGAAAAAGCAAGAATAAGAAGAATATTCACCTACCAGAAGCAGATAGTAAAGTAATCTGGGGTAAAATTGTAAACAAAACAAACAAAAATTGCCTTCCTTAAGATTCTGAAGCTAATGCATGTGGTTTTGGAACATGAATGTACTCTTATATAGTAAAACAAAAACCAACCAAACAAACTACGGCCGGAGGGAGCTCTGTGGTAGAGCTCTTACTTACTACGCAAAAGGCCCTGACCCCCCCCCCCCCAAAAAAAAGCAAGGCAAAAATTTTAACTTAAAGTAGGCTCTGGTCTACAATGTTCCCAGGCAGCTGACAGAAGAAATTTCAACCAACCACCACCCCCTACAAACCACCCACCCAACCAGGTAACCTAACCCTAAATAACCTTACAAACCTAAGTACATAACCAAAATAGAAAACACACAAGGACACTATAAGTCATTATAAGCAGAAACAATAAAAAAAATAAATAAAAAGACTGGTCATATAAACAATGAAATAATAATTATGTTTTATACATCTAAATAAAGCAGGGGAGTTAGCAAACCTGTTCTATTAAAAGAATCACAGAGTAAACATTTTAAACTTTGGAGACGGCACAATCTCTAATTCAACACTTAACTCCACAAGTGTAACACTAAAGCAGCCATAGACAATACTTAAACAAATAAGCATAACCATGTCTCAATAAAACATTATCTAAAAATGAAGCAACCCAGATCTGCAACCTGACTTAAAAGAATACTTAAAAAGACAAGATTGGAGAGAACATCAAAAAAATAAAGATTTTCAAAGGATTTAATGATAACTTCTCAAAATAAAAATGACACAATTAAAATAACTCTAAGGAAGGGATATAAAGAATAAACACAGCTAAAGGAAGAACTGATGAACTGCAAGATACACAAAGATATTCTACAGAGAATTTAGTTTTCCAGGAAAAAAAAAAGAGAGACACAATAAATCAAAGAGTTTAAAATGCAATAAAAGATGAGAATGTCTAACATGTTTAATAGGAATTTCTATAGGAAATTACAAGAGAAATTGGGGGAGATGCAATAATTAAAAAGACAAGTATTGAGCATTTTCTGGAATAATCCAAAGACTCAAAATAGAATCAGGATGCCCAATGAATTCCAAAGCAGGAAAAATAACCATCATAACACATTTTATTTAAAATATTTAAGACTAAATTTTAAAAAATGTCAATAATGGACAAAGAAGACAGATTACCTGAGAGGAAAAAAATAATTGAGAGATAGCCTACTTTTTTTAATATACAAAAAAAAAAAATTCAAAGTGTCCTGACCTTGTACAAATCATGACTCAAAATATTAGTAAGAAAATCAGGAAAATTTAAGTGACTGAATATTAGGTAACATAAAGAATTTACTGTTAATTTACTTAGTTGTGTTAATAGCATTATTGTTATATATTTTAAAAGTCCTTATACCTTAGAGATAGATACTGATGTATGTGCAGTGAAATAATAAATGCATGAGATTTCATTTAAAATTATTGATGAGGGAAGGAGAATACACAGATGAAATAAAGCTGCCATATATGTTTATACTAGTTGAAGTAAAAGATACATAAGAATTCATTATACTATTTTCTCTAATTCTATGCTTGAAAATTTGAATTAAATGTTTTAATAAATGTCTAATAATTCCAAGTGGCAAAAGTATGGGTCAGCAGCATTTCTTACACATTGCTATTATGAAGATAAAGATGTACAGATGAATGAATAATTAACTCTCACGGACACACATATGTGCTTATGATATAACCAATAATTTCACACCAATCTAGAGAAATGAACACAAGTACTATAATTCATGAACAAGATTTAGTATGAAATTATGGTTTACAGTAATAAGAAACTACAAATAACTCGAATGTCTATGATCAGTTGTTATTTATTTATCAATACCTGCCTTCTGAATTTTCACCTAAGCATTTGCGAGACACTATGCTGGGGTCTTTGAACAAATTTCTTCACTTAATGCTGATAACGACCTTGTAAAATATATAATATCTTTTCCCACAAATTTAAAATCTATCTATATGTGTGTGTGAGCATATATATATAAACAACTTTTCAAAGTATTGCAAGGGTAAACTAATTAATCTAGACCTGTATAAATTACCAATAAAGGTGTAAGGTCTAAAATAATGAGGTTTGTCATCATTTGCAGTTCCTATTTTGTATATGCACATGTGTGAAAACAGTGAGGATACGAAGAGGATGACTAATTTATTTCAAGAAGTCCTCTCCAGATTGTCAAAGTCCCCTCAAAGTACACTGACAGCTAATCTACCCTTAGTATATGGAGAGCCCTCTTCCTTACGAAGTCTCATTACATTAAAACATCTCTAAAGTTTCTGCCAACTCTCTATTAAAAAGTATTTTTAGTTATAGATGAACACAATACCTTTATTTTGTTTATTTTTATGCAGTGCTGAGAATCGAATCCAGTGCCTCATACATGCTAGGCAAGGACTCTACCACTGAACTACAACCTCAGCCCCCAACTACTATTTTAAAAGACAAATCACTAATCCCCAATTTTTCCTAATCTTTTTGTAATTTATTTAAGGCTGTTTCAGTACCTCCTGATGCAAGTACCCAATACTTTCTCTTGGAAATGCTAACAACAAAAAACAGTAAAATTTAATTAAGTACTTAAATCCCCCTTCTCTATTTGCAAAACATCCCCCAATTCAGAAACCTAAGAAGAGACGTTATTCAACTATACCTGTCATGGCAAAACAGGTTTCAACTCTAATGTCAGCCCTAGCGCTACAGGAACTACTACACTGAGGATTATGAGCCTTCAGTATCACTCAGAGAAAAGATTGCTGAGCAACCTGCCACTTTGGCTGACCCTAAACTATGATTTTACTTTCCAAAGCAAAGTATGCTTAAACTATAATATCTTTTAAAAATATTTAGAATCTAACACATTGCCTGGTACATTAAAAAAAAAATGTTTGTTGAATAAATATTTTCCACAGAATTAGAGAACAAGAATAGGTAACAAATAAAGGTTTTCGGTTTTAACAACTGAATGAAAATCTCAATGTTAAAGAAGAACAAATTAAAGGAATCTCGATCATAAAAAGAAATGAGAGAAGGGGCTAGGAATGTAGCTCAGGGAAATGTCTCCCTAGCATGTGTGAGGCCGTGTGTTTCATCCCCAGCACCACTGGCGGAAGGGGGGGGGGGGAGTACAAATGGTACATAAATAAATGTTGTGAAATGAAGTCAAGGATTTGTCCCCAAAATTTGCTTATAAACCATTCTGCTTAAATTCCAAGAAAAAGACTATTTCCAAAGCACTCATACTATACATATCCTGGAGCTGCATAAGTGAAAGGATAGTGGCAGATTACAGTTGAATGAGAAGAAAGATTTATTCTGGGCTTTCATTCAAAATAAAATTAAAAAGAATAAAGGCAACACTAACTTAACCCATTCTTCTATTTTCCCTTTTTTACCATATTCCCACGGCTGGTTTCAACATCTAAATGAAAGCACCCAGCAGCAGCAGTGAAGTAAATCAAATGAACAGAATCATTTATTTTTCTAGATTATATAAGGCTAACAACTCCCTGAGCTTGAGCCTCTTGATTTGTCACTCTAGCTTAACTATCCGTTCATAATACATTTTTCAATGACATGCAACTAAATGAAGCTTCTTTAAGAACAAGGTTATCTTGTAATCATAACCCTGAAATTTAAGAAGACCTGGAAGACTACTCTACAGAATGTACTCATTAATTAACTGAATGAACATGTGAACAAATATAGCATATACACCCATAGTTAAAAATAATTTTCATTAAAATTAATGATAGTTCAGGCATTTCTTAATAATTTAAAAAACAATAATGTAAAAAACACTAATGTAATAATTTAGAAAACCCTTATTACATTAGACACGGCTTATAATTGAAATACTAGTACAACTATCATTTCTACAATGCTGATTTTGCTTTCTCCTCTTAAAAAAACAAGACTTAAGTCTCAAATGATTCAAAATGAGTAATTCTGCCTGTGTTGTGCCTAAAATGAAAGGATTAATTCACTAATGCATCCATTCAATTAACATTCATTTAGTGATGTGTGCCATGCAGAGCCTGCTCCAAGTGCATTCTCCACAAATCAATCTTTCTGAATCAGATCATATGACTTCCCTCTGCAACTGTACCATTTTCTACAAGCTATTACGTATCTACCTCTCTCTTATCTCCTTATATTCTTACCATTCTCCCTCTAATTTATCATGCAGCAGCCTTACCGATTCTGTCCTATATAAGGGCATTTGTACTAGCTATTCCTTCTACTTGGAAGACTTTCCCCTATTATCTTCACATAATTCTCCCCATTAGTCCAATATCAACTAAATACTGCAGCCTCAGAGAAGTTTCCTCTGAAACACTCCCACACAACCATCAGTAAATTCTCCTTCATGAAGTACCCAATTTTATATTTAGAGTATTTATCATTAGTACCTAAAATTCTGTGTTCACGTGTTACAATCTCTGTTCTCCCTACAAGAATATAAGCTTCTCAAGGGCAAAGATTCAATCTTTTCCACCACAGAATCATCAGCAAGAGATCAGCATCCAGTACATAAAATTATCAAAGGTCAATATCTGTCAACTATGACAGAGACAGGCAGACATGTGAACAAATTATAGCACATAATTTAAAAAGGTAACATACAATATTCCAAAGAAAGATGTTCAACCCTTCTGGAAAAGATACGATTCATCTTTTGGAAACCTTGTTGGCCACAGAAGAGTAGAATGGGAAAGGACAGAACTAGAACAGGGTGAGTAGTTATGAAGGCCATACAATCATACAGGAAAGTAATGAGAGCCTGGACAAAGGTATGGCCATGGAGGTGGAAAAGCAGAATTTACAAGAATTTCAAAGATAAAATCATTACCATCTGGTTGCAAATTTGATGTGTGGAATAAGGACAAGGAAAGAGGTTAAGATGTCTCCTGGGTGTCTGATTTGGCCTAATTAAAGTATTGTTCTTAACCCACATAGGAAATAGGGAAAAGATTTTTAGAATAAGATAATTAGAAAGTTTGAAACATTAAGTTTGATATCCGTGCTTACATGCTTAAGATGTTGAATAGCAATGCAAAATTGGTCTGAAGCTTTCAAGCTAAACACAAATTTGATAGTTTATTCTGTAAAAAAATACAAACAACAACAACAAAAAAAGCCAACCAAAAAAACAAAAAACAAAAAACACATTTATTCAGCACATACAGTGTGCCAGGGCTATTCTAGCCACTGAGGATACAATAATGAACAAAACAAAGTACTTATGTTCACAAAACTTATATTCTAGAGAGACAAAAACTATATACTATAATATCAATAACAACAAGGGCTGGGAAAGAAACAGCAATATGGGGTTGTGGATATAGCTTAGTAGTAGAGCACTTGCCTACATGTGTACGGCCTTGGGTTCAGTCGCCAATAACACCAAAAGGAAACAAAAACAGCAATATAAAAGAACGGAAAGTGATGAAGATGGGGGCTCCTCTGAACAGAATAACTGGAGAAAGTTCACTCTATACAATGACATTTGAACAAAGTTAAATGAAATTAGGGGACAAAAAAATCATACAAATACTGCAGGAAGAACATTACAGACTATGACAGAGGTAAAAAGACTCTTCAAAGAAAATATGATTAGGAATAATCAGCAAGAAAGTCATTTCACTACACAGTAAGGAGGGAAAGAGTTAAGAAATGAAAATAGTTGTAGAGGAAGCCAGGGATCGGGCCACAATGAAAAGTCATTATATATAGCGGTAGTTAAAACAAAATTATCAGTCTTGCATACACAACATTCCAATATTTAATACACTGCTACTAACAGAATAGGTGCTCCATGTATTCTTTTTAAACTGGGTGAATAAATTAATAAGTTAATGATTTCCCAGATTTGAGCCCAATTTATATTTAACCATTCTCCAAACTTCATTTTCAAACAACAAATCAAACAGCAATTTAAATAAAAATAAGTTTTAGTAATCTTCAGAAGACTTTCTAAAATGTAAACAATATCTGTTTAGAATTATAAGCATACAATTTCTGGAATATCTGCTAAAACAACACATTAGTTGATAAATATTCCACATTTTGTTAATGTTTTGTTAATCAAAACATCATTTTAAACCAATTTATGCTTGTGATGGACAGCTGGCTATCTTTTAGGAAGTCACTTATAGCTGTTGGGGGAAAAAATGATGTGCCAATAATACAAGTGTAGTAAGTAACAATCTCAAAATAACATAATCCTGGTTAAAAATATGTACTGAATTGTGTCATTCTTAACAGAAACAGTCACTTAAAATTCATCACCAAGAGCAATTATTGTCTTGGTAGCTAATAATCCACACTCTATTTAATAAATCTACTCAATGAACTAGTACAGACCAGAAAACAGCCAAGATCTTTCAAGGTTATAAAATGTTCCATTTTCAGGAAATTCTGAACTCCATTATTTTCAATAGTTCTAAAGAGTGTATGCATAAAAATTTTAAAACATTTTAAATACTTAAAATTAATACTAGTGTCCTAATTATCAGCATTTAGAAAATGTATTGCATCAGAAATTTTACCTACAGTATAGCTCAATATTCATTTCATTTTCACGTTTACTCTATTGCTTCTGCATAATGAAATAAGTAAATTTTTCTTTATTTTTATGCTGAACATGTTGCTGAATTGTTTTCAATTAGTCAATCACTTTCCTATTAAATATTCAATTCTAATACTTTGGGACAGGCCTATCAAGTGATAGGCAGTGGAATCTTCTAATGCCAACTCTCGCATCACCAACTCTCAAGGAAAAAAAGAAAATAAAGGATTTATTACATAACAACTTCAACAACTGAAATTTATTTTACATTAGGAATATAAAGTATAGCAAAAGAAAATATAATTCACTTCTATAGTATGTTCTATTAGTCATCAGAAGATTAGAAAAGAGTAAAAGAGAAACAGAAACCAGTGAGAGAAACTGAGAAAAACAAGATCAAAAAAGAAACAATCTCACAGAGAGTTTATAACTACAAGATGAAAAAAGAAACAATCTCACAGAGAGTTTATAACTATCAACAAGATTTTAGACACTTAGTCTCGTAAAGGTCTATTGGAAAATCCCTGGCATTATGACCTCCTCCAGAGTAAAACATGTGAGATTAGACAGTTAAAATGGTTCTTTTTGAGTCCTTAAAAAAGAGAATCAAATAAGACCATATGTATGTATGTGCTTTCAAGAAGCATCTTTATTTTATACTCTAACAACTTTAATGCACAATTACAACTATATGTTATAAATCTACTATATTAATACATACTGATATTTCCACATGAGCATACTATTGAACTCAGGACCAAATAATCTTTATTATCTTTCCTTTTTCTAAATACTAAATCAACTTTGGTAATCATTCTACCAACAAATTAATTAGGATACAACAAAACTTACTGGATTTTTCTACTTTCTAGGTAATTTGACCCTGTATTTTTCTTTAAACATTCATTTGGGGTGGGATAAGGGATGAAAACCCTCACCCATCAAGGTATATTAACTAGCTAAAACCTATTAAATCAAAAGTCCAGGCTGAAGAGGCAAAAAATAAACAGAGAACACAAGTTAAGATTTTTCTCAAACTCTATCCACTTGCTTAGCCAAAAGGAAAAAACACATCCACATCATGACATACCTCACACATAAAAAGACTAGGATTAACTTTAATTATATATACAAAATAACACTGTGTGAATGAAACCAGACACACAAGAGTGTACATTATATGAGTATAAACAAAGTTCAAAAACAGGCTAATCTACCATGTTATAAGTCAGGATAGTAGCTTCCTTGGAGAGAGAAAATATTGACTAGAAGGAAACATAGAATGGAAGCTTCTAGGGTATTGCAGTATTATGTTTTTTGATATGAATTCTGATTATTCATGTGTTCAATTTGCCAAAGTTTACAGAATTGTTCCTAGGACAAGTATTTTTTGGACAAGTTATTTTTCAACAAAATTTTTAATATAACATTTATTCTTTACAGTTTCAATAACAGCCCTATCCTATAAATCCAATAAATATTAAAATTCTGTATCCTTATTGTTCCTCTCTCAATAAATGATTCATGCCTTTATTCATGTGCAATTTCCTCTTGATTATTTCTACCCATTCAAAATTTAAACAATGCCCCAGTTTCTATTATTTTTTCCAGTCACATTGATCTCTCTCTTCTCTCATCTTTTGCTTTTATTCACAATACAAATAAGAACACTAGTACCTATTAATATCTATGTGCCAAAACTATAATATATATTTTACAAACATCTTTCACTCCTAAGTCTTATTTCCAATGGATATGAAAGTAGCAAATACAAAGAACTTTCTCTGAAATTCCCTTACCTCAAAGGCCTGATTCTCCAGAATACATGTAAATGTTGAAAATCCCCCTTTCGGATCTTATCAAGAAGATGGGGATGCACAGGATTAATACATAAGGCAGGAAGGAAGAATACCATTGACACTACACCCAAAGCCCAGAAAACTTTGTTCCAGATTAGTGTCTGTTCTTTTGGGTACATTCAGCTCCCCTAATTATTTACTCTTCCTCTAAAACTGCCTACATCCCCCACTTCCCTTTTCCAAAGAGTATATAAGCTTCTAAATCTCACTGGGTATTCACTCTCCTCTGATGCCCCTGTATATGTATTAAATTTGTATGTATGCCTTTTCTCCCGTTAATCTGCTTAAACATAGAAACAATAATTATAATGTAGAATGACAGTTGAAAGCAATGAAGTAGCACATAAAAATCAAAAGAGCAACCGGATGTTACATAGGATAGCAATATATAGTCCTCCGCCAACCCTCAACACAAAATATGATATTTATAATAATGAGCTAAGCAAAAGAAGAAAAGTTGAAAGAGCTTGCATATTTCTTTTAAGGGGAAAATATGCCATAAGTCTAGAAATAATTTCATCCAAAATAGTTAAAATGTACACTTACGAGTTCACTTAATAACATGCTTCCTGAGGGTTTGAAATGAATATTCTACCAGTAGTGTGATTTATCATCTGTTTTGGGAAAGATCGTAAAGGGGTAAGTGCATTGGTTTTAGCATCAAAAACAATGAAAGACATCTAATGTCACCTTTCTCTAATACCTAGATGCCCTTTGGAGTAGTTAGGCATTGCCACATTTTCCTTATCAATTACACAGGTACGTTAATACATATCTTCTAGATATGCAGAAATATTAAATTAGATAATTTAAGAAATGCTTTTAAACAGAGTTCCCAACACACAATATGGTTCACTGCTGCTTTTTCTCATAATCAAAGACCATGTCTTCAACATTTAGAAACTAGAACAATGCTAGACACATAACCAGTATTCAATAAATATTTAGTGACTAGCCTCAGCCAGGCATAGTGGCTGCTAATGCTGCTAATTGCAACAACTCAGGAGGCTGAAGTAAGAGGATCACAAGTTCGAGGCCAGCCTCAGCAATTTTTGCAAGGCCCTAAGCAACTTTGTGAGACCTCTGTCTCAAAATAAAATATAATAAGGGCCAAGGATGTAGCTCAATGATAAAGTGTCCCTGAGTTCAATCCTTAGTACCTCAAAAAAATAAAAAATAACTAAAGTGAGAGTTTTTTAAAAATGATAATTACACTATTTCTCTGTAGAACTTTTACATTATAGAAACACAATTACTGAAAAATTCTTCCTAGGACTCAAAAATCAAGTCCTAGAATGTAAAAAATTCTAAAATAAAAAGAAATAACTACTAGAAGAAATAATAACACAGGGATCGGCTCAGTTTACCCCAATCTCTTATTCATCTCCTTTTTATTTCTCTTTAAAAAACCACCAACATTTTTCAAAATAACTTCTTCCATTTTGCTATGGAAAATAACAAAATTTGTATATTCACTGAATTCTCCTATGAGAAAGGAAAAAGATGATTTTAAGGTTCTTTTCAAAGCATTTAAAGTGATGTAAACATTTAATGGTACTTTAATCTTAACTATTATTAAAAAAGCTATTAAATTTTATGTAAGTATTATTCTTATAGGATATATGAAATCTTATATTGCGTAAGAATTAATGTGACTTGCATTATACCAAGTTGTTATTAAAAATAACACTAGAAACTGTAGTGCATTTTAATAAAATCAAGAGTCATTCTAAATAAGAAAGGAAATAATACTCAAACATCCCATCATAATTTTATACTGATATCATATGAGATGAATATGATCATAAATCTCTTATCTATAACTTAAAGTTCCACAACATCCCACTTCGCATTTAGTGATAAACACAAAAAATACCACAGATCCTAATATTAAGAGTTCACACCACCTGACACTGTGTTTCTAACCACTGGAGTCTTTCTCCCTGTAACACTATTAGTTTTTCCTTCTCTATTTTTTTCTTCCTTTCTCCCTCTCTTCCTCTCCAGCCCCTCCATCCATCTCTAACTTCCTCTGTTCTTCTTACTCTCCCTTCTTTCTCACTCCCTTTCTTCCTTTTTTACTTCCCTCCCTCTCTCTTGCTTTCTTTCTCCCCATTAAGGAGGGAGGTGGTAAATGATAGTGTGGTGAATATTAGGGAGTGCATTATAGAATTATGCGTGGAAAAAACAGGGCAATTTAAAAGTTTTAGCACATGAAGGATGCGCATGGAAATAATTAGCACTACTATTTTAAGATGTAATTTCCAGAAGTATGAAACTAGTGATAAAAATATGTAAGTGCACACATCTAAAACAGTTAAACACACTTATTATCTGGCAAGCTGTTTCTTCTTAGTAAGTAAATTACTTAGCAATCTTCTTTGTTTACAGTTTGTTTCTCTTCACTTTCTTCATTATGAAAAACTCATGAAATTACACTGGATTCAGAGCAAGATTATTAAAATTCCTAAAAGTGGCAATTCAAGTATTATTTTGTTTCCCTAATGTAGCAATAATTTCTCCAAACATTATTTATCATTTACTCCAATCACTAGAAGGCGTGGTAGGGTGTCTGGATTTGGCAATGAAACATTCTGCATGTTTTATGATCTTCATTGCAAATATTCTATCTCATCATGCAGCCACATGTTTAAATTTTGAGATCAGAAAATATTCATTTTAGTGTAGAAAATGACAAAAACACTACCCATCCCATTATAGTCTCTATTTATAGACTGCATACATTTAGAAAGAAGTCTGATAAATTTACAGAGCCTCTTGAACATGAATACTACCCTATGTTAGCAACATTAATGAAGGGGAAAGATATGTACTACAAAATAGAATAAAAAAATAATTTATGCTATGGTTTGAAATGGAACTATATACATAACAAATATACAATTGTTTCAAAATATGCCTCAAAGCTCTCAATCCAGTCCAGCACTATCTTCAAAGGTCAGAAAAAGCCTAAATTTAAAGTTAATCAGTCTTTAATAATTAAGAGATAAAAAGAAAAAACTTAACTACCAACCAACTTTTCTCAACATTATCATGACATACTAAATAATATGCCAGGAATTTTTGTTTTCAAAACTTAAGTTGTGAGGCAGGTGCAGTGGCGCAAGCCTGTAATCCCAGCACTTAGGGAGGCTGAGACAGGAGAATCGCGAGTTCAAAACCAGCCTCAGCAAGGGCGAGGCACTAAGCAACTCAGTGAGACCCTGTCTCTGCATAAAACACAAAATAGGACTGGGGATGTGGCTCAGTGGTCAAGTGCCCCTGAGTTCAATCTCCAGTACCAAAAAAAAAAAAAAAAAAATTAAGTTGTGATTTTTAAAACCATGCCCCAGAACTCCACTTATTTAAATGTTACTTTTTATGCAAAGGTCTTATAGGTGTCCCTCATCATTTCTATGAGGTCTTCCCTCTTGATCCATTGTTTACCTACCTCTAATGTTTCCCCCAAATTCTTCAAGCTCTTTGACTCCTTTATAGAGATAATTGGCAGATACTTCAAATACTATAGCTATCTTACACTGTGCATTGATGGGCTATATCCCAACTACAATAAAAGCTCCTTGATCAAAAATATATTGGTTGGCCAAGCATAATGATACACACCTATAATGCTAGCTACTTGGGAGGCTGAGGCAGGAGGATCACAAGATCAAGGCAATCTAGAGAAACTCTACCTTAAAATAAGATTTAAAAAAGGCAGAGGTGTAGCTCAGTGGGAAAGCACTTGCCTAGCATACTTGAGGCCCTGGGTTCATTCCCAATTATTAGAGAAAAAAAAACAAAAACAAAACTGATTAACATTAAGAAAATCGCTTCAAATCCAAATTCTTCAATAATACTGGAGTCTAAAAAAAAAAAGGAATATTTCTGAGAGTGATTTAACAAAGCCATAAATAATAAATGCTTTCTTTTTAATCTTTCAATATCTCATGATAATATCTGAGAATCACAAAGACTGAAGATGAAAGTACTGTAAGTATAAAATATGCATTTAGGAAGTGAGAAAATTGAAGCCCAGAGAAGTTAATGAAGAAAAGAACTGAGTTCTCCAAACACCAACTTCAATACTAGTCATAGCCTCTTCAATTTAAAGTTTTTTATCTTCAGAGATTATAATCTTCATCATTTTCTTTTCTTATGTTGATCCCTTTCTTGTCGATTCCTACCTCTGACATAAACCCTCATTATCTTACCCTTAAACACTCGAATTTTTAACTCTTTCTCCAATTAGTAGCTGAAGGGTACAGCTCAACAGAATGCCTACTTAGCATGTATAAGGCCCTAGAGTCAAATCTCCAGCACCAAAAAAAATAAGTCTCCATTTACATTTCACAACACGTTATGCAGATAATACGCAGGTCACAAATCAGAAAAACTACTAGTAAGCCCCCAGTCCGGTATTTTGGCTACCTCTTGCACATCTCTGTCAACAGTAATCACCTAAATTTAAAGTAGAAAGCTGGACTCATTATCATCCCTCCGGAAATGACTTCTCTATTATGGAACCATACATTTCATTGTTCCTCAGGACTGTAAACTTTAAGTGCTCTCTTACTCTATTCTCCTACTTAAAACTGTATTATTCCTTTTCTCATCTCTTTTTCGATTTTTTTCCATTCAAAAAATACTTCAGAGGCTGGAGATGTAGCTCATGATAGAGCATCTGCCCATGAAGGTCCTGGGCTCAATCTCCAGCACTGTGAGTTAAAAAACAAACCCAAAACTTCAGTCACCATTACATAATAGAGGCTAGTGGGGGCAGTGGATAATGTTAAAACTTAGCAAAACAGAATTGATGCCCTCAAGAAGTTTAAGATCTAGTGAAGGGTAAAAAATTGAACAAAAAACTGAAACAATGGTAAATGCTATTTAGGAAGGATAATGATATGGAAAAAGTAGAAGAGGATGCAGTAAATTCCCACAGGGATAAGGAAGGATTCCCAGAAGTGACATGTGGCCTTGACCTTAAAGAATTATAGTAAGAGTCCTGGAAAAGCAAAACAAAATGAAACAAAACCTATGCAAGGTTAAGTAAATATGAAGCTGCATGCTTTGTTTAAGGAATAGCAATCTTCTTTGACTAAAGAAATTATTCTCTAGGGGCCTAGTTTCCAAGGGGAAAGAGCAGAAATGTAGGGATGGTGCTTAAAACTAGCAAACTTGGGCTCATGTTGTAACTCATTAGTAGAGTGCTTGTCTCACATATGTGAGGCATTGGGTTTGATTCTCAGCACAACATATAAATAAATAAATAAATAAACAAAATAAAGATCCATCAACAACTAAGAAAAAATATTAGGGAAAAAAAAAAACTAGCAACTCTCTCCAATGCCCTTTGAGAAGCACTCTGTGTAATGAAGGGAAGGAGTGTGTTATACACATAAACAATGCAAAGAGATGGTTGTATTTGACTAGTATGGTTAAGGCAGTACAGAAGAAAAGAATACAAGAATAAATTCTAAAAGGCTTTGAATGCCAAGCTAAGGAATTTGGACTTTATTCTGTGAGCACAAATGAGCCTGTAATGTGTATGTGTGGGTAGTTTTTATTATTGTTTTGCTTTTAATTTAAAGAAATAAAAAGATCAAATCTGGATCACAGGGAAATAATCCAGCAGAGGAAGTGAAAAGCTACTGTATCACTGAGCTACAAGACTTTACCATCACCCAAATGAGATAATGAGGATGTGAACTAGACCAATAACAATGGGAATAGGAGAGATTGGGAATAGGAGAGATTGAATTCAATACCTATTTCAGAGACAAATTGGAAGAACAACAACAACAAAAAAGCAAACTCAGATGTTGGTGGTACCTAAAAAGTGATAGATGGGTATTCTCTGGGGTACAAAGTTTTACATGTCATGACTCTCAGATGATTACCAGACACATAGAGGTCAGTAACTAGCCTTGTGACTATGGCTAAATTATAGCTTTCTATGTGTCAATTCTTTAATATTTCAAAGCTTGTATTCCCAACTATAAAAATAGTGAACGAAGTTTCTCAAATAGATTCTGCAGCATGGAGATTAAGTGAAATAATATATTTTAATGCCTGGCACAAAATTCATGCACTCAATCTCCATGCAAAGTAGTACTAACAGTAGAATGTGAAATTAAAAATGCCAATAAATTTTGCAAGATATTATTAGCATCTCTGTAGAAAGTATTTTCAGTATAGTGAGGGAGCTGTGCTTATACAACTGTAGTGGTAAAATTCCTAGGAAATACTGCCTTCTGAAAATTGTCAAAGACCTAAAAATTAGACCAAAAACTATGGAACACCTACAAAAAAACACAGGGTCAACACTCCAACATATAGGCATAGCCTATGACTTTCTCAATAGGACCCCTAAAGCTCAGGAAATAATGCCAAGAGTTAATAAATGAGATGGCATCAAATTAAAACCTTTAACATGGCAAAGGGAACAATTAGGAATGTGAAGAGAGAATCTACAGAATGCGAAAAAATTTTTACTAGCTACTTGACAGAAGATTACTATCCAGAATATATAAAGAATCCAAAAAACTTTACACCAAAAATTCCAATAATCCAACTAATAAATGGGCAAATGAATTAAACCTTTCTCAAAAGAATAAATACAAATGGCCAACAAATAATGAAAAAAAAAAAAGTTCAACATCATTATTTATTAGGGAATGCAAATCAAAACTACACTGAGATTTCATCTCACACCAGTCAGAACAGCAGTCATCAAGAATACAAATAACAGGGCTAGGGTTGTAGCTCAGTGGTACAGTGCTTGCCTAGCTCATGTGATGTACTGGGTTCGATATTAGCACTACATAAAAAATAATTAAAATAGAGACATTGTGCCGATCTACAACTAAAAAATAATATTTTAAAAAAGAATACAAATAATAAATGCTGCAGAGGATGTGGAGAAAAAGGAACACTTGTACTCTGTTGGGATTATAAATGAGTACAACCACCATGGAAATCAGCATGGAGATTCTGCAAAAGACTAGGCATGGAACTACCATGACCCAGCCATCCTACTTCTTGGTATTTATCCTAAAGAAGTAAAGTCATCATATACAGTGATACATGCACATTCATGTTTACAGCAGCACAAATCACAGGAGTAAAACTATGGAACCAGCATAGATATCTATCAATGGATGACTAGATAAAGAAAATGTGGTATATACATACAATGGAGTTTTGTTCAGCCATGAAAAAAATGAAATTATGTCATTTGCAGGAAAATGTATGAACTAGAGTACATTAAATAAGTGAAATAAGCTGAAATAAGAAGGTCAAGAGTTGTATATTTTCTCTCCTATGTAGAAGCTAGAGAGGAAAAAGGAAGAGAAAGGTGTGGTGGGGGCACAGGGATCTCATGAAAATCAAAGGGAGATCAGTAGAGGAAAAGGGAGGGAGCAGGGAGAGAGGGGAGAAGTGTTGGGGAGTGATACTGGCCAAATTTTCCTTTAAATATTTATGCATGTGTACAAACATATAACAACAAATACTATCATTATGCACAATTATAATGTACCAATAAAAAGAGTGGAAGCCGGGTGCGGTGGCTCACGCTTGTAATCCCAGCACTTAGGGAGGCTGAGACAGGAGGATCGGGAGTTCAAAGCCAGCCTCAGCAATGGCGAGGCACTAAGCAACTCAGTGAGACCCTGTAGCTACATAAAACACAAAATAGGGCTGGGGATGTGGCTCAAGGGTCAAGTGCCCAAGAGTTCAATCCCTGGTACCAAAAAAAAAAAAGAATGGAAAGTGGGAAAAAAAGCAGTGTGGAAATTAAAAAAAAAATAAATCTTCTGTGTAAAAAGAAATTGTACTGGTTAAGACAAAGTAGTGGAATAAGAATAAACTGTTCTGTCTATAGCAGCAACAAAAACAAAAACACAAAAACTGTTTTGTAGTCTATATCGCTTCTTATCTCCCACCCCAGCCCATGCCCAGTGTAGGAAGGATATAATAAATGCTTGCTGAATGTGAAAAACCCTAAACCAACAGGAAGGAAGAAATGAAATAAAAGAAAATCTTAGTTCTACAAAGAATATTAGAGGAAACTATCAAGAGCATAAAATTACTCTTGGACAGTAATAGAAATGCTTTATCATCTGACTCAGGAGAAGAGAATTTAAGCATAAAGAAAAGAGAACTGGGAGTTCAAAGCCAGCCTCAGCAATGGTGAGGTGCTAAGCAACTCAGTGAGACCCTGTCTCTACATAAAACACAAAATAGGGCTGGGGATGTGGCTCAGTGGTTGAGTGCCTCTGAGTTCAATCTCTAGTACCAAAAAAATAAGAAAAGAGTATGAAATTCACACTGGACAGCCTCTATCTTAATAAAGAATAGCCAGGTGTAGTGGTACACACCTGTATTTCCAGCTACTAAGGAGACTGAAATGAGGGAGCATAAGGATTGCAAGTTCACAGCCAGCCTGAGAAATTTAATTAAGCTGGCTCAACAATTTAAAAAAGGGTCTGCGTATGAAGATCAATGGCAGAGCACCCCTGGATTCAATCACCAGTACTGGAGAGAAAAGAAAGCAAGCAGTTAGCTACACAGTATACAGGGAAAATAAAATCAGTTTGGAATCCAAAGAAAGCAAACCAGTGGGTTCCTCCACTCCAACACACATTCTACTTTATTTCTATAGTCAGCAGCCTGGTCCATTCCTCCATGTCTCTTAATATTATATCAGTAGCCCTCTGATCAGCTTCTCTATCTACTGACTTTCCCTTTCAGAAGGTGTGGTGTATTTCCTAGAGAGCCACTTTGTCCATCTCCATTCTTTATGCAGTCATCTCCTCAAGACTTTTCTGATCCTTTACCCACCAGATTGTCAATCATTCTCTTTGGCTACTATTGGACTACTTTTATTCCTTGTACAGTTTGATTACTTATTGTTCCATAACCCAATAACTTCTTTATGTTTGTTTCAATAAACGCTACAAAAGGGAGTAAAACCTTCCTCATTCTTACTCCTCCAACAGTTAATTCAGCATTTGGTACAAATAAGCATTCAGTCGATGTTTGGTTTGTCTCACAGAAGTGAGCAATTAAATAAATGAAACTACAAGAAATCAGAAAACAAAAAGTTAAGTGTCCAAATCTACATAATTTCAAAGGACTTTCCTATTCTTCTAGGTACTGAACAACCAAGTCAGTAACCATTTTTATTCATACTAGAGAAAATGTGAAGGGATTAGATAGTCAAAACTATAAAACTCAACAGTACTTTTATTATAATAATTATATTTGAATACAGATATGTTTATGTTCTGGAAATTCACTTTGAACACTATAATAAGAAGAGCTTACCCAGGAACAACATTGTCTTTCCAAGTGAGAGTTCAATGTCAGGAAAAGATGCACTACCAGAGAAATGGGGGGGAGGGGTGTCTATCCTCTCTGTGGAGGTGGCTAACAACCATTTGGGTTTCAAATTATACTCTGGCAAGAATAAACAGAGTATTTAATTTTATAAACAGCCAATTCTGGGGATTTTTACAAATTAATAGAGTAGGTATCTGAATAAAACTGAAAGCAACAATTACCAGAAAGTTGACTGTAAAATCCACTACAATGAGTTCCTACATTAGGTCAAAATTAAATCTATCAACATCTATATGGAGGTACTCTGTAAGAAGTACAGCAATAACTCCAGTACCAAACCCCAAAAAACCCCTTAGAACTTTCCTGAGTCTCAAGAAGTCTGAAAAGCTAGTCAAGTCATTATTACTAAGAAATTTTCTGAAGTCAGGAAGAGAAATTCTAGGGTTCTGTAAAATAACATCATACTTTATCTTAAGTGCATATAACAGAATGTGCTTTATTTAGACTTCATTTATTGGTAATCTCTATTTTTTGGTAATCTCTTTTAAAGTAAGTTTTGCTTTCTGTTATATTCAAAACTCTATTTCAGATATTAATACAATAGAATGTCTCAAAAATAAGTTTGAATTCTATGATTCCTTATTAATAAGCTTATAACAATCAAAACAAACATTTGAAGTATTTTAATGTGATTTAAAGAATTCTGATTTTGCAATATAGGAAGGCAACTAATAATAAATACTACAAAGCATAAATCCTACACTGAATACTTTAATTAAGAATTACTTCATTTACCTCTAACATTCTTACTAACTCTTTGAAGTAATGGCTTTTTTTCAAGATAAAGAAACCAGAGGTTAAGCAAGGTCACGTAACTTGCCCCAAATCACCCTCAAACTGAACTCTAACTTGAATAGACACAGTTGTTATTCCTGGGTAAGCCCCTCTTACAGTGTTCAAAGTGAATTCGCAGAACATAAACACTTCTGTATTCAAATATAATTATTGGAATAAAATTTATGAGAAGTACTATTGAGTTTTATAGTTTTGATAATCTAATTCCTTTATTTTTCCTTTAATAAAAATAAAAATGTTTACTATCTTGGTTGTTAAGAGACACAGCTGAGATCACAACCCAGAATTATTTGACTGTACAGTTAGCTCTCTTTTCACTACACATAAATAGCTTCTTTGGGGATTACAATGACTCTAACCTCTATAATAAAGCCTGTTGGGTATCTACATGATTAATTTGTCGAAAATTACAGAAAAATAATTAGAATGCGAGCAAACACTAACCTTAGTATTAAACAAAAATTTTGGTTGCCCAAACTTTATATTTTTACATACTGTAATCCAATACACAAACAGCTGCCCTTCAGCTGCAACCCAGTCTGCCTCACAGTTCTCAAATGATTACTACAGTTAAATTCCTCATGAACTTTCACATTAGATCCACAAGCCTTCTTTGAACAATGAAATGTTTGTCAGAATAACAGTTTCTCTAAACAATAGTGTCACTATATAATGAATCTAACTCAGATTACTTTTTTATTCTAAACTTCCTTATAATTTAGAATATAGTTCTCAAGTAACCTCTCACTCATGGTTGTGTCCTGCTTTTGCAATCAGTTTCAACTAGCTGTGTATATTTTGTTGAAAACTGAAGTACATTTTGTAAGGGCAAGCAGAAATAGCATTTTCTGCACTTTATATAATCCTGGAAACACATATGGTCGTAATCAGGTGTTTACTGTCAGGGAATATAGCCATTTTAAGCAGTGAACATTTGGTGTTATCTGTGTTCTAGAATAAAATAAGAATAAACCATAAGTATCAAATCAATCTTGTTTACAAGCTCATCTACACCCCAAATTTTGACATTAACCAGAGAAACCACTATATATATATATAGTATTATATATAAAATATATATAAAAAGTGTGTATGTATTTGTGTGTGTGTGTGTGTATATATATATATATGTATGAGCTCAACAAACTCAATGTACAACTACAATTTACTTCCAGCACCATATCCAAACAGGTTTTTAGGGTAGAAACTAGTCAAGTTTACCTAATAAGTGTTTTTTTTTTCTTTTTGCTTTTAACTGAAACACATGCTTGCATATAAATTGGATCAGTAATAAACTATATTTGTTAAAGAACTGAAATAATTTTCAAGTCTGTAAGGAAGTATTGTTATTTTATAATAAAGTTTACTAGAAAATCTATTTTATACAGCTTTTTCATACATGTGTTACAAAGTTTCCAAACTTGCACAAAAATCAAAAACTACATTTTTCTAGACTAATTCTCAAAAATCTATCTGCTGGGGGCTGGGATTATGGCGCAGTGGTAGCATGCTCGCCTAGCACGCGTAAGGCACTGGGTTCGATCCTCAGCACCACGTAAAAATAAAATAAAGATATTCTGTCCACTTACAACTAAAAAATATATATATATATAAAAAACCTATCTGCTGAAAAAAATGATCCAAATTAATGCATTGGTGATCTACTTAGTTGCCATCTCCAGTACTTAATGCCACTACACTGCATTTAAAATTCTTCTGCCTTTAAAAGGATCTGGTGCAGCTAAAGGTAAGTCCCCAAACTTTCAGAACAAAGTATTAAGTTACAAAAATGTACTCTTGTAGCTAAATGAAAACTGGCCTGTTTATATTCCAGTAAGCTTACATTATGATATACAAAATAAAACAAATTAGTTTGCATTATTTCAACACAGAGACGAGCCTCAACAATGAACCCATGTCTAACAAACACTGTAATAACAGTCATTGCATTGAGTACAACACAGGTTATAAATTGATCTCATGGAAGTTTACAACGACTTTTTTAAAAAAAACTTCCTAAGGTGTTTCACAGATCGCAAGAAGAAACTGTACGATGAACCAGATTATGCTCCAATCTATAGCCAGTATGAAATATGACAGTTGGAATCAGTAGACCAAATCCTGCTTATCATGGAAGGGAAAAGAATTTTGTATGCAATTACAGATTCTTCAGAAAGACACTGTCGAATAAACTCCAATACGGTGACTGACAGAAAAGGCAGTAGTTGGATTCGGGCCTTAAAAATATAAACCGGTTTTACCTTGCTCCAAAGGTGTAAACAAACCCATCTCCGCTGCAGAAGGTAAACAATGAACCTGCAGCAGGGTGAGTGGGCGTTCTTTTGCCAACTACAAACCCAGCGGCCCAGAAAAGGGTAGCAGGAGGGAAATACAGCGTATAACATACACTTAGCAGTAATGAACGACTCCAGTTTTCACTATCGAGTTATCAATGCTGCGGGTCCCCACAGGACGATGGGCAAAAAGAAAAGTCACGCAGTCAGTAAGAACCGGGCAGGTCCGGCAAACAGCTCCTCCGGGGGACGGGGAAGGCAGGATGTGGTCGCTCTTCCCTCAAACACCCTTCAGAAACCCAAACAACAACCTCTACCTCCCTCTGGTCGCTCCGGGGTTTGGTGCACGAGCTCCGGGAGAGGTGTAAAACGCTCCCTGAGGTCCCCAGAACCCAGAGGGGTCACCGGCTCGCCAAGTTCCGCTACGTGCTCCCCCACCCCCGAGGCCCAGAGAAGGGCTCCGGCGAGCGAAGTGGGCGCAGGGAAGGGGGATGGGTCTGGCGAGGCAGCCCGGGCTTGGCTCCCGCGGGCCGGCAGGCGGGGCTCGGGCTCTGCCCCCAGCTCCCCGCGGGTCCCGTGCGGGGCCCGCCCCTGCTCGCGGCCCCCGGCCCCCGGCTCCCGGCTCCTCCCCAGGAACGCGCCCTTGCCGCCGCCCGCGGCGCCCCGCGTTACCTCGGGTCAGATCCAGCGGGACGTTCTCCTCGCCGCTGTCATTCCGCCCTGCGCGAAACAGACACACAGCCCCAATTAGGATTCGCTCGCAGGCCAGTGGCGGCTGCCCTGGCTCTGGCCAGAGCCCCGGCTCGCTTCCCCCACCCAGGGCCAGGGGAAGGCAAGTGCCAAGGGTGGCGGGCGCCGGGTGGTGGGGCGTGAGGGTTGCAACGGGCTTACCTCGTATTCGGAGGTTCTTCAGAGAGCGGCCGCGGCCGATCGCCGCCATATTGACGGGTTTCAGTCACAACACCGGAAACCTCGCCCAATCGCGCGAGAACCCCTTCCCCTCCCTGCGCGCCGCGCCCGCCCCCCGCGGAATCTCCCCCGCCCCTCGGTGGCGGCGGGCTACGGTGCGGGTGCCCGCGCGACTAAGGGCGTGGAGGGGGAGCGACGCCCATCCCGAACCTAGAAGCGGTCGCGACGCCTGCCCGACAGCCCTGGCACACGCTTGCGGGCAGGGGACGTTTTCCACGAAGGAAATCTCATTGATGCGTGTGTGCATCTTGGAAGATGCTTCCCTTCGGCAGCCACAGAACCTGCAGTCCAAACGTAGCTGGGGCGGAGGAGTCCGGGATGCGGGTGGCTGGCCACCTGCTGAAACTGCCCTGCCACCGTTTGTGGTTTCCTTTCAGTGCCTGGAAGAGACGGCTGCTCTTTATTTATCATCAATGGAAACAATTTTTATTAAAATCGCTGCGCACAGTTTTAGCCTCAATTAAATCCCTTCCCAGAATCGTTTTGCTCCAACCAAGTTAACATGTAACAAAGTTTGTTTTCCACCCACGCTCTGACCATTGTGCTAAGCAGCCTTGCACTGATCGACAAAGCCTCCCTCAGCCAGGAGGCTTCTCCAAGTGGAAGTGTTTGGGTGGAGGTTTTGTGTTTGACCGCCTGGCACCAGAGGCAAGAAGGAGGTGAAGCAGCCGGGAGAGCAGCGCGGCCGTCCCGGCGCCTCTTGCTCCCAGCGCGCCAGCGCCAGGAGGCCCCGGGAGAGGGTTTCCTTTCCGACCGGAACCGAGAGGTTGCCGGAGCCGGGTCCTGGCGTTCTGTCTATAGCGCCTACAGAAGTGGCAAACATAGACGTTGTGGATGAACATCTTCTATATGGAAACCTAACAGTTATTAACTGAAGGGATTTTAATTCTAGAGCCTGTTTGATTAGTATATAGACTCCTGGGTCTCAACTCGGGAACTTTCTCTTAAACTACATTTACTTTAAGGAGAGGGTGAGCATTTGTCGCCTCCTATTCCTCAATTCTTTCTACTCCAGGAGACTGAAAGTTAATTGGAAATGGAGAGCTTGCCTTAACCACTTCTTCCCTATTCCTAGTTAATGCCATGACCAGCACAAATAATTGTTCAATAAATAACTGTTGGATGAGTGAAAGCCCTGAATTCCTTCTCTCTTTTAAAGCTCTTCGTATAAGAAAGAAAGAGACAAAGAAACATACAATATTGAAGATACTGCAGTGGTTAATAGTATTGAACAATTAGAAACAAATGGCCAAAGGTAGAGATTATGTAAATTATGGCAGCCATTTAAAATGATGTGGTTCTAGCGTAGTTCATGATATTAAATCACGCAAGAGATTACAAATTTACTGTTTTTATAAACGTTTTAAATACATATAGAACAAAATATACATTATAAAGTTTTATACGTATATGTAAGTAGAAAAAAATCTGCAAAAATATGTATCAAAATGTTAATTTATTTTTCTCTTCATTTGTGATTGCATTTTGCATTTTTTTGTTCATTTGCTCCTCTATACCTTTTAAATGTCCTGTTGTTTATATATGTTTTTGTAAAATAAATAGAAGTTTTAAAAAGAAAACGAACATCTTCAGGAAGATAAAGTAGGAACATTGCTTCCTTAGGAATCAACCCACTGTCTATATATTCTAAGTCCTCTGACTAGGTCTACATTCAGATATCTGGTGCTGATATTATATTTATATTTAAGGATATAACACAACTAGAGTATTTTTTAAAAGTCTCCTGACTTTACCAATAATGGCTTTAATAACAACAAACTTGCTTCCTCTTTTTCTTGGTGCAAATTATTTATCCTGGTTACTGGCTATGAGGAAACCCATAAAACTAGAATTCTGACCAAGACATTAAAAACTTCACATTCCATCCTTTCACGTAGATCCACATTTCACCATTAAAGAAAAGTAGAAATTTGTCAATGGAAATTCTATCAAATGCTTAAAATTATTCTAATTTTCAATGAATCCTTATTATTCTATTTTTTATCCCTCA
This sequence comes from Geosciurus inauris, assembly GCA_004024805.1. Taxonomy (NCBI): domain Eukaryota; kingdom Metazoa; phylum Chordata; class Mammalia; order Rodentia; family Sciuridae; genus Geosciurus; species Geosciurus inauris. The sequence goes on along the minus strand of PVHX01003020.1, from coordinate 32,804 downwards.
CAGTTCTAAATTAACTACTTCCTAACACAGTTTAACTTCATTTCCTAATTCAGTCTTTCATGAAAGTTAAGTACAATTGCCTATTTTACTTGATGTACTTAAGAGTCTAAAGTCAATAGGCTTTTATTTTCATAACTATGTTCTCATGCAATGACTGTTAATCAATAATTTCATCTTTTCCAGGAAGAGGGTAAAAAACTTTCTTTAATCTTACAATTAAATTACCTTTTTCTCTGTTACTATTTCATTCATTCATGTGGTTAGGTTATTCACATTTGCTCTCAAAGTGAATGGCATATCTGGTAAAAAGAACAAGTTCTTAATGTTTACCAGTGACATCCAACTAGAAAGCAGGAGTTTAGGTAAGTTGTAGTAAGGAATAAATTTCACAATGTTGTGTTTGCTTTTTAAACATTAGCATTACATTATTGATCCTTGTCAGCTAGTTGCTTGTTAAAGTCCCAGAGTTAACATCTGTGATACTTATAATAGCTAGCCAGCCACACTCATCCTTTCGAAACTTATTTTTTTTGACCTTGCTTATTTTAGCCCACCCAAATGACTTACTCATTTTGTTTACTTCTTACTACTTCTTCAATTTTATTTTGTTTCCAATCTGGCCATTGAAAATGTGACTTCCTCTTCTTAGTTTTCATTTCCCAGCTAGGTTTCGTTTGTTCTGTCAATGAATGTTCCTTCTGATGGTATTAGTCATTAATAAAAAATGTTTTATGCTATTGAGTCCAAGATCACACCTCTAAATGAGAACTGCTTGATTTTGAAGATCTGACAACACCATTGACAGTCACTATCTCAGTTCAGTTCTCTATCCTGTTGCACATGGTTAATTCTAGTTTATAAACCATATTTTATCTGTTATGGACACAGTTGTAATGCTGAACAGAAACAAAAGCCTTGCCAAAGTCTTAGTTCCCTTTAATGTATTTGACTTGTTACATACGCCACATGTAGATAAAATAAGTTGAAAACCACAAAATTTGGTCAGGCTTTTTCTTGGTAACTTCTCTTTGTAGTTAAACCACACATTTAATATCTAGATAAAGGCCATTAAAATGACAAGCAATGGACTTAAATGTTATAATCTTACACAGGGTTGCTTATAAAGATCTGCCCTTGTCACAGCAGAACATAGTCCCTTATAATTATTTCTTTAAACGTTAATCTGTCCCAAAATCTCATTTAAATTATTCCATAAAGTTTAAAAGTCCTCCATAATTACAGTTGTAAATGAAGAACAAACCTATATTTGTGAAAGAGGAAATATGTATTTTCATAAAATCTAGAAGGACATGCACTAAAATTTCAACAATGATTATGCCTAGATGATAGAAACTTGAGTGATTTTTCTTTTTCTTCATTTTGTGTTTAAACAAATTTTTATACTTGTAACTTTTTTTAAGGAAAGCTATTTTAGAGAAATTTTGTTGGCTAGTTTAAACATTTAAAATTTTGTTGGCTAGTTTAAACATTTTGTTGGCTAATTAAACATTTCATTATAATTACTTGTTACCAGTCTACCTTACAGAATTGCTTGTGCATTTCTTCATTAGAAAAAGAACATATACATGTGCTCATGTACACCAATACAAATATGTTTTTTAATTAAAGCATAAGACATAAAGATGAAATAAAAACCATTAAAAGTTATTACTTTACTAAGGCATAAATAAAAGTAATAGGCTGAATATACTTCATTATATATGTATATTTTTAAAATATTTTTTAGTTGTTGATGGACCTTTTATTTTATTCATTTATATGTGGTTCTGAGAATCGAACCCAGGGCCTCACACATGCAAGGCAAGTGCTCTACCACTGAGCTATGACCCCAGCCCTATATTTCTTTTTTTTTTTTTTAAATATTTATTTTTTAGTTGTAGGCGGACAGAATATCTTTATTTTTTTTATGTGGTGCTGAGGATCGAACCCAGTGCCTCACGCGTGCTAGGCGAGCACGCTACCACTGCGCCATAACCCCAGCCCCAGCCCTATATTTCTTATTAAACACTTTTTCATACAGCAATTCAAAAGGTCTAGTTCTAAAGTTTATTTGGATATTGCGATTTAAGAGCTAAAACCTCACAAATATTAAAGCTAATAATGGAGACTAATTCTATTGGCTGCAGTCTCTAAAGTGTATCAGTCATTTTTTGATTCCATCCATCAGTTATACCAACCTTTTTAAAATGATTTTGCTAGTAAATGTCCATCTTCCCTAACATCAACCAGCAAACTAGAAGACACAGCATTGAGACATTTTCTGCAACTGTTTTCAAAATTAGTTCAAGACCATTAATCTAAAAGATTTAAGCAGGTTAAAATACTCTTATTTCCATGATTTTTAGGTTTACAAATGTGGAAGTTTTATATATGTGGAATATTTGTTTTTAACTATTTTCAGAAAAAATCATAAAACTGGAACATTTCCAACTGTTTTCTAAAAGTTTTTGTCCTGACACAAGTTTCTTTGGAAAGTAATAATGTTCTTAGTTATCTTTATTATAATTCCCTTAAAAGGAAAGATTAGATTTAATTTTTTATGAAATATCTGATAGGTAACATGCTACTAGGGGAAAAAAGCCTGCCACTCAATAAATATCATACATCTGCATGGTGCAAAAGATTGTATGGTCACTCGCCTTCTCATTTCAAAATTTGTGAATAAAAGTATTTGAAAGGTCTCATTTATATAAAATTAGCACATCCAGAGTTATTTCTGCATTTCTGTTGAATCTCTTTAAATTTCATTTATGGGAAATGCTTCATTGATGTTCATGAAGCATTGCTCTTAATAAGGAAGTTATTTACGGATAAGGATACATGTTCTTTAGTGCTGTTTTAGTTTGGTGACAGAGTAAAAATTCATTGTGTATTTTAGTACAGAACATAATTTAGCAAACACCATAAGTTTAGACAAGTTTGAAAACATCTATGCTTCCATCCAAATACACAGCAAAACTTCCATAATTCACATATGTTCAAATATCTTTTTATTCAAGTCTTTAGCTTTTTTCCCCTATCTTGGTTTACCGATGGAACTGCATTTTAATTTTGTCAACGAATTTTGTTTTTGTTGTTTTCTTCCATTTTTTTTAACCATAGCAGTAATTACCACTATATTCCTCATTGATATGTGCCTTTTTGTTACTAAAACGTCTGTCTGTTTGCAAAGAAATGGATTAGATATGGCATGACTTCTAACATCACTGAAAATATATAGAAAATTATCTTCATGTTCTATTTTAAAAATATGCTAATCTGATAGCTTTATAGTTTCATTAACTAATATTTCAAAGAACAATACATACTTAGAATTATAAGTAAATAACAAAACATGCATGTAACTTCATATTTCACATAATGCCAATAATTTCAGTTTAAAACAGCTAGTATGATGATATCTAATTACATGACCATTGCTTTTTTTCTAGTAATAAAACAAAGTGCTAAAATCAAGGGTAGAAAGATCAGATCTGTCATATTTTAAAGTATTATGCCTGCACTTCCATGACTTTTGTTACATATACAGTTTCTTTGCAAGATTCTTTTAAGCCATGTGTACGTTTTGTGAATTATAGCTTATAATAATAAATTCCTTAAATCACTTAACATAGTATATATCCATATTCCAAAATGGAAAGAATTACTGTAGGAGTGTTGGGAACTCTTCTGAGCTATAGCACTCCTAATCTTCCCTCAGGATTCCACCTTGGAGAATTCATGCCACATTTGCCTACTGACCAAATATAGCTCCATTGTTAATCTGCATAATAAATAACAACAGTTTATTTTTATTTTCTTTTTATTTAGGAGGAAGTGGGGAAAATTCTCCCAAAGCTCCTCCACCAGAAAGTCATAAAAACAAAATTGGGGGCTTGGGATGTAGCTCAGTGGAAGAGTACTTGCCTAACATATCCAAGACCCTGTGTTCAATCCTCAGCCATGGGGCAGAAAACAGGATACTGAAATCACAGAGAGGAAAAGTGAGCAAGTAGGTGGGGCATACTTGAGGTAGGAAGATAGATACTTCCTATCTAGCATACTTGAGATAGAAAGCCTAAGCTATAACCACAAGGTAGGGAAGCAGAACCTCAAACATTGGCAATTAGCTCAGGATCATGAGGTAACCAAAACGGACCTTGTTTGGGAGCGCCCCCTGGCATCCATCAGTAGCAATTACAAATCCTTTATGGAGAAAAGCATACAAGATTGAACACAAACAACTCACAAATCAAGATACAACAAACAACTCATATCCAGAGATTATCAAACTTGTAGGGAAAAGTTACCATGATCATGAATCAGCAGACATAAAAACAGACTTGTATCCCCAGGTATTCAGGTATTGATGAACTGGCTGAGTGTGGTGATGCACACCTATAATCCCAGCAGCTTGGCAGGCTGAGACAGGAGGATAGAGAGTTCAAAGCCAGCCTCAGCAACTTAGCGAGGCACTTAACAACTCAGCGAGACCTTGTCTCTAAATAAAATATAAAAAAGGGCTGGGGATGTGGCTCAGTGGTTAAACACCCCTGGATTCAATCCCTACTACCAAAAAAAAAAAAAAAAAAAAGACATTGATGATCAGAAAGAGAATGTAAAGTACCTATTATATATGAAATGATTTTTTTCAAATGATTGAGAATGAAAATTTGATTTACTTTTCTACAAATCACACATTTTAATCTAGATAAATATATAAAACAACAGTTTTTAGGTTTGAACAATGAATAGTATGACACTGTGACATTGAGATAAAAGAAACAAAGTGAATTTTACATTCTCTCTGGCTTTGTGCCTGGGGCCCCTTTACAAAATATAACACAAAATTGTGGAAACCAGACAGAACAGTAGTCTCATTGGATGGAGGATAGGATAATTTTAGTTCAGAGACAATGAAGCAATTTAAATTTAAAGGGAGAATACCAGAGATGAAGGAGCTGTTCAGAGCAGGAACTCCAGATTTTTGTACATGGATCCTCTTGCCTAGTTAGTTGAATTTTGAGCTGAATAGGCATTAGGTGAGACTCTGCTGAAGCCTGGCAGAGAACAGCCTCTAGGAGCTGGTATGGAGATTCCAGAGGTTACAGATTGCTAAAACACGTTAGAGTTCCAACCAGCAAGCAGAGGAACTTTGGTGAACTCTGAGCATTCAGTAAGACCCTCCAAAAGGTGGGTCAGAAAAAGTATTGCACTGAGACCCCCCCCCAAGGGGGCATAACTTAGGGAGGATACACTAGTTCTAGAACAGAGGCTACTGTCAACATATCTACACAGTCTAAAATCAAGCCTCAATAAGATTAAGCTGATCTGCCAATTAACTAACTAATGGGTAAGGAACAAACTCAACTCAGAAAAAAAAAAGCAACAGCAGGTGTGATGGTTCATGCCTGTAATCCAGCAATTTGGGAGGCTGAGGTAGGAGGATTACAAGTTCAAATCCAGCCTCAGCAACTGAGCAAGGCTGTAAGTAACTTAGGGAGACCTTGTCTCAGAAAAAAGGAAGAAAAGGAAACAATTTTCTATTCAAACTCTCATAGCATTTATAATGGCCAGCATATAATAAAAAAACTTATTAGATATTACTCATCCTATTGAGAAAAATAGAAGGAAAAAAAAAAAAAAACAGATCCAGGGGAAACACAGGCATTGAAATCAGCAGAATTTCAGAACTATGATCAAAGAGTTAAAAGAAATGTTGGACATAATGAGTGAACAGATAGGGGCTTTCACAAGAGATATATTCTATAAAGAATCAATGAACATTTTAGAAATGAAAAATACAATATCAGAAATGTTGAAATTTCTGATATTAATTAGAAATTTGCTGGATGATAATAGACCATAGACTAAAAAATAAAGGATTTGTGCATGTGGGAACAGATCAATATAAAGCATAAAAAAGAAAAAGACTGAAAAGAAAACAAAAGAAACAAAAGCCTCAATGTCCCATATTAAAAAGAAAAAAATCAAGCACTCTGAAATGTGTATAACTGTAGTTCCAGGAGAAAGCACAGAGAGAGAATGGGGCAGAAAAAACATTTAAACTAATAGTGGTTGAAATGTTTCAAATTTGATGATCCTTATGCTAATCTAAGGCATTAATATGCTGATCCAAAAAGCTGAATGAATCACATTCAGGATAAACAAAGAAAATCTATCCCAGGCATACAATAACAAAACTGCCAAATAACAAAGAGAAAGAGAAAAATCTTAAAACTAATCATAAAAAAAACAAAAGGGAAAGTAACAATTGGGCAACAATGATTACTGAGGACTTCTAGTCAGAAACAGTACAAACTTGAAATCAATGAAATGACATCTTTAAAATGTAAAAGGAAAACAATCTGCAACCTAGGATTCTATATCTAGTAAAAACAATTTTTTTAAAATGAAAGCAAAATAAAGATGTTTTCAGATTTAAAAAAGTGAAGAGAATTTGTCATGAGCAGATGTGTTCTAAATTAAATGCTAAAGGAAGTTTTTCAGACCAAAGGGAAATAATACCAGATGGAAATTCAGATCTACATGAAAGAACAAGGAATGAAGAAAATGGTTAATAGATATAAAAACAGAGATATATTTTCTCATTTTTTAAAAACTTTAAAAGATAATTTTTCATTTAAAACAAAGGCAATGGTAATGAATTAGGTATTTAAGTTATAGAAATAAAATGTATGACAAAATAAAACTGTTGTAAATCTCTTGCATTATATATGAATTGGTACATCAGTTCAAAGTATACAATGATTAGTTAAGAAGGTCTATTACACAAATAACTACACAGAAAATTTCTGCTCTCATACCAATTATGACATTGAAAGTAAATGAACTATATATATTTTTTATTTCAAAACTAACCACAAAGCTACAGTAATTAAGACAGTGTGATACTGTCATAGGGACAGACATATAAGTCAATGGAATATAATGAGAGTCTGTAAATAAACTCTAACACTTTTCAATAAGCACAATACGATTCAATGGGGAAAAGAATGGTCTGGGACAACTGGATATCCACATGCAAGAAGAATGAAGTTGGATTCCTACCTCAGACCATCTACTACATTAATTCGAAATGAGCCATGGACCTAACATAAGAGCTAAAACTACAAAACATAAGAACAAACCTTCATGATTTTGTGTCAGGCTGTGGCTTCTTAAGTATCATACCAAAAGCATAGGTAATAAAATTAAGTTTATAAACATTGAACTTGCTTAAACTTTAAAACTTTTGTTCTTAAAAAAATAGCATCTTTGAGAAAGTAAAAAGGGAGAAAATAGTTGCAGATCACATATCCGATAAAGAACTCTTATCCAGAACATAGTTTTAAAATATATGTGACGATGATAAAAATGACAACCCAATTACAAAGTGAGCAAAGTAACTGAATAGACATTTTTCCAAAGAAAATATAAATGGTCAATAAGCACCTGAAAAGATATGCATCAGGAAAATGCAAAACAAAACACAATGAGATGCCATTTCATAATCTACTACAAAAGCTAAAAGAAAAAATAAAACAACACATGTCAATGAGGATGGAGAAAAAGTGACCCCCTCATACATTTCTGGTAGGATTGTAAAATGGTGCAACTTCTGTGGAGTTCTTCAAAAAATAAATGGAGAGTTTACATATAAGGAAGCAATTTGGTATATATATATATACCAGCTCCTAGGTATATATCAAAAAAAGAAAATAAAAAAAGAAAACAAATATCCACACAAAGATGTGTACACAAGTGCTCATAGAAAATGTTAGGTTCAATCCAGATCTGTTTCTTCTCATGAGGTGGACGCAGAACATACAACATGGCGGACTTCATGCAGCTGCAGCAGGCACAAAACCTCAGTTTGGAGGGTGGGAGGGGGGGAATGAAGCATCAAGCAGCCCGCATGCGCAAAGAAACAGCCAACCAGACACTGATAGTAAGCAGTAATAGTGCCTCCTACCAATCAGCAGACTTCCTGACTCATCCCAGAAGGACTCTGACCTCAGCAGGATCCCCTGACCAACTCCAGGGGAACACAGGACTCCAGATACCTCCTCTTCCTACGTCAGGCCCTCCCCTTCCTGCCTGGGCCCTTTAAATTTTCTGTTCTGTGGAACACGTGCGCATTTCTCCCCTCCCGCTCTATTGGACTGGGGTAATTCGCCAGGAATCTTACATCCCAATAAAGCCTTGCCCAGAGGTTTTATTTACCACCTTTTGGTCTCCTGGCTTTACAGAAGGATTATCCCTAATAGACAAAAAGTGGAAAAATGAAAGTATTAATAAGTGAGTGGATAAACAAAATGTGATATTTTCATACAATGGAATAGTAGCTTTAGAAAGGAATGGATTACTGATGCATGCTATAAGAGGTATGAAAATTACTGTGCTAAGTGAAAAAAGCCAAGTACAAAAGGACTAACATTGTATGATTCTATGTACATAAAATGTCTAGAATAATCAAATGTATAGAGGTAAAAAATATTTGTGATTTCCAGGAACAGGGAGGATGGGAGAATTGGTACAGAGATTTCTTATTTTGGGAGTGATGAAAATTTTCTAAAATTTTATTATTATGATAATGGTTGTACAACTCTGTGAATACACTAAGACCACTGCATTATGCATCTAAAAGGGCAAAATTCTGGTAAGTAAGCAATATATCTCAATAAAGTTGTTATTTAAAAACAAAGGTAATAGGGGCTGGGCTGTGGCTTCGTGGTGGAGCGCTCGCCCCTCAGGCATGAGGCACTGGGTTCGATCCTCAGCACCGCATAAGAATAAATAAATCAAATAAAGATATTGCATCCACCTATGACTAAAAAAAATTATTAAAAAAAACAAAGGTAATAAACACTCTAAACTTATTACAATTATTTTACTACGGTTTACAGTTATCTTGAGGCTATTCATGTCCAAATGTTTTGGTATGTTAGGGAAAAAGAATAAATTGCCATATTAAAAGCAGAATTTTTTTAAGATAACAACATCCAATAACTTACTATTTACATGAAGCTTACTTTATATATAATGATTTTTTAAACATTGATTTGAATGTAGAATAGTGATTACTAGAGATTGCAAAAGGATGAAGGGGAGGATGAATAAAGGGAGCGTGGATTTGATCAGTGCATGCTGTGTGCATGTATTAAAATACCACACCAAACACCATTAATATGTATAGTTAATATATATTAATAAAAAATGGAAAAAATATTTTACGTGTAAACAATAATCAAATGAAAGCTGATATGCTTATATTAATATCAGAAAAAGTATAATTCAGGACTATAATAAAGGGTAAAAAGAGAAATTGCATGGTAATATGGTGCTTCATTCACCAAGGAGATATAATCATTCTAAATAGGTGTGTAATAGCAAAAATAGTTTCAAAAACATGAAGAAAGTCAGGCACCATATGGCATGCCTATAATCCCACTGACTTGGGAGGCTGAGGCAGGAGGATCACAGGTTTGAGCCAGCCTGGGCAACCTAGTGAGACCATGTCTCAAAATAAAAAATTTCAAAAAGGCTAGGGAGGTAATTGTGTAACTGGGGATGTGGTAAAGCATCCCTGAGTTCAATCCCCAGTACCAACAAGAAAAGAACAAACAAAAGAAGCAAAGACAAACAAAAGAAACAAAGATAAAAAGAAGCAGCAAAACTGATAAAACAAGTAACAGTACAGATAAATACAGCTGAAAACTCCAGTTCTCCTCTCTTAACAACCAATAGAACAAAGAGGAAATCAGTAAGGGTACGGAAGACCTGAAAAATAGTATCAACCACTTTGCCTAACTGACATGAAGAACAATGTACGCCAAAATCATGCATATTCTTTCAAGTACACATGAAATATTCACTAAGGTAGACCATAGCCTGGACCACAAAACAAATTTTAATTAATTGAAATAACTGAAATCATATAAAGTATGCATACCACAACAAAATTAAATTAGAAATCAAGAACGCAAAAAGGTCTGGAGAAGTCTCAGGTTTGGAAATTAAATAGCTGACAGCACACATCTAAATAACTCATGGGATAAAGTAGCAGTGGAAAGGTACATTAGAATATATTTTGAATAAATATAAACAAAAACAAATTTGAGAATGGAGATAAAGCAGGAAAATGAATAGCACTAAATGTTTATGTATTATTTTTTTAAAAAGAAAGGTCTCAAACCAATGGTTTATGCTTCTATCTTAAGGAACTAGTAAAAGAATAACAAATTAAACCCAATGCAAGCAGAGGGGAATCAATAACAAAGGTAAGTGCAGAAATTAATGAGAACAGAAAAACAGGGAAAAAATCAAAATCTGTTTCTCTGAAATAAAAAATAAAATTGACAAACCTCTAGCCAAATTGATCAAGAAAACCACAATAACCTACCACTACAAACCTATTAGAATGGCTTTTAAAAATAAATAAAAGGAAAATACCAAATCTGGGGAGGATGTAGAACAAGGGCTACTCTCTGATGTGATGTTGGAGTGGGGACACAAATGATTTAGTGGCTTTGGGAAGTGGTTAGCCAGTTTCTTTTGAAGTTACATGTGCTTTATATACAACCTAGCAAACTCCCCTGGATGTTTACACAAGTGAAATCACAACTTACATTTCCACAAAGACCTGGATGTAAATGTTTATAGTGGCTTTATTAGTAATTGCCAAAACGTAGGAACCACCCAATTCTTTTATTTGGGGAATGAATAGAAAAATTTGGAATCTTTGCTCAATTGAATATCATGCAGCATTACAAAGAAATGCATGAATGAATCCCAAAACAGTATATGCGCATCTCGAATGCATTATGCTAGGTGAAAGAAGTGAGCCGCCAGAGGATATCTACTTCCCAGTCTACTTTCTGACCTTCTGGAAAGGGTGCAACTATAATGATAGAAAAGATATCAATGTTTGTCAGGATATGGAGCTGGTCATTGGAGTCAACAAAGCATAGCACAGGGTCACTTTAAGAGTGATGGAATGGGGGGCTGGGATTGTGGCTCAGCGGTAGAGCGCTTGCCTCGCATGCGTGAGGCCCTGGGTTCGATCCTCAGCACCACATACAAAGCAATAAAATAAAGACATTGTGTCCATCTATAACTAAAAAAAATATTTAAAAAAAAAGTGATGGAATGGCTCTATCCCTTGTTCATAGTTGTGATCATGTGACTATGTTTATTAAATTTACAGAACTGTTTATTAAACAGGTTGAATTTACCTGTATAGAATGTATATCTTAATTTAAAAATGGAAATTTTAAAAATCCTTATTGCAGGGGGTAAAAATATATGAGGAATAGCATAAGAAAAATGAGCATACTTTAATAGGATTCTCAGAAAAATAATTGACAGATTAAAGAATATGCATTTTTTTTGTATTGGGGATTGAACTCAATCAGTGGGGCACTTGACCACTGAGCCACATCCCCAGCCCTGTTTTGTGTTTTACTTAGAGACAAGGTCTCACTGAGTTGCTTAGTGCATTGCCGTTGCTGAGGCTGGCTTTGAACTCGCAATTCTCCTGTCTCGGCCTCCCAAGGGAATATGCAGTATTGAAACAGATTACACCTTGTGTTTTCTGGGACTTAAAAAAAACATAAATTAACAAATACTTAAGGGATAATGCGGGTCAATCATAATAAATAAAGTGAAATATGCACCCAGATGCTATGTAATGAAAGTACAAAAAATCAACGGAAAAGAGATGGTCAAAGTAGGTGGAGATAAAAGACAGATAACCTGCAGAAACTACAATTAGAATAATTAGAGTCTCCTCAGCAGAAATGAGAGATGCCAGGAGACAGAGGGAAAGCATCTTTAAAGTGCTGAACAAAACAACTGTCAATAAAAATTTTTTCACTTGAAAAAATCATTATTTAACAAATATGGGTGAATAAAGATATTTATCAAAATATAGGAATGTTCAACAACCACAAGAATCTACTAGAGGAACTTTAATATGTGCACTCCAAAAAAGAAGAGAATGGCCTTGGAAGGATAGTCTGAGATAGAAGGAAGAACAGTGAATAAAGACATTGGTAAAATGTGTAGGCAAATTTAAACAGTCTGCATTTACTAATGATATTTTTTTTAATTTTAAGAATTAAAAAGGAAACAAAATACTATAGTATCTTCACATTTAGGAGCAGGTAATCTTAATTAAACTGTTCTAAAACTCTTCTACTCTTTTGAGGGAAGTATTACATAGTTGATCAACTTTAGAGCTTGTGAGGTTTGCAGGAAAAAATACAAGGATAGTCATTAAAATAGGAACCATAGCATGTAGAACTTGCATATGAATGGCAATGTGGGAGGATGAAATAAGAAAACCAGCAAAATCAATCAATCAATCAATCAATCAATCTCCACAAAAGAGGAGATTCAAAAATATGGAAAGAGTGCCAGGCGCTGGCGCATGCCTGTAATCCCAGCTGCTCGGGAGGCTGAGGCAGGAGGATTGCAAGTTCAAAGCCAGCCTCAGCAAAAGTGAGATGTTAAGCAACTCAGAGAGACCTTGTCTCTAAATAAAATACAAGATAGAGCTGGGGATGTGGCTCAGTGGTCAAGTGCCCCTGAGTTCAATTTCCAGTACCCCCCCCAAAAAAAACACCACTGAAAAGACCCCCCAAATATGGAAAGAAACCTGACAAATTGAAGTATGATGTAAGAAAGGAAGTGAGTCCAAATATGTTTGCATGTAAAGAATACTTAATTATAAATTTACCTGTGAAGAAAACAGAAATTGTTAGGTTAATTTAGTAAACACTAGAAGAATTAGAAATGAAAAATGAACACTACATGTTAGACAAAATAGCTCAAGTGAAAAGGCATTATTAGGGTTTTAAAAACATCTCAACATGAAAAGAAAAATCAAGCCTCCACTGTAAGGAAGATTTAAAATTACAAATGCACATGTACTTAATCAGATAGTCTCAATATATAAAACAGAAAGTAATAGAGAAATTGACTAGCTTGTCATCACAGTGGGAGGTTCCAATGTACTTTTTGAATTATTAGTTCAGTTCTGACGAATGTTGTTAAAACTTGATGTTCATATAGAGAGAAACCCCAGAAAGCACAGAAGAGAAAGTAATCTAGGATTCCCTAGCAAAGAGATTCACTAGGGTGATTTGTTCAGGTTTTTTCTGACCTTCAGAGCAGACATACCACCTGTAGAGTTCTGGGACCATGGCTCAGTTAGCTTTAAAAACAAATGTTTTTTATCCTATACATCCTAATTTCCAGAATTTTGTCCATGACCACACCAAGTTTCAAGGGAAGCTAATAAAAACAAATTGAGTTTCTATGCACAATTTAGTAGGAAAAATCATTACAGGATTGCTACTAATATCTTCAGATCTTTAGAAATTTCCTGAAGATCCCACTATCACATAGTCTCATAAGAATATTTTGCATTAGAAAGCACATTATAAATGGAATAAATTCCAGTGTCTGAAGTACCTATTTCCATTCTTCTTCAGCACCATTTCCAGATGAACTTAGTCAATACAGAATCCAAGAAACAGTTTTGTTCTTCTAACAATATTTTGTTTCTTTGTGTTTTCACAAATTATGTCTAACATTCTGCATTAACTCTTATGACTTTACTTTGTAAATTTGTAATTCTAGTGTTTACTTATAACTCCTTCCTACAAAATTTTTACAGATGATAATAACTACTTAAATTACTGCCATAGTTGTAATATTTAAAAATTATTATTTTTTTAGTAATTTATTTGTATCTACTAAATTCTTTAAATTTTCTATAAAAAGTGCTCAGAGACTTAAAATTATCTAGTCAAATAACAAGCAATGCTCAGCATAAATAGAATGAAAATAAACTTGAATGTGACATCCTAGGAATGATTATATTCTCTGGCTTCAAATTTTAATGAATATAAAAATCTAATCAGATTTACTGAAACTTCATGTTCAAAAAAATTTTTATTTAAGTTATGTCACAGCTTTAAATATCCTTTGCTTTTTTATTTTTGTAAATATGTTGCTTTTGTTTTATTTATTTGTTTGTTTGTTTGATGGTACTGGGGATGACTGAACTCAGGGCCCCACATATTCTAGGTAAGTGCTCTATACCCCCAGGCCTTTTTTTTAAAATATATATTTTTTTAGTTGTTGATGGACACAATATCTTTATTTTATTGCTTTGTATGTGGTGCTGAGGATCGAACCCAGGGCCTCACGCATGCGAGGCAAGCGCTCTACCGCTGAGCTACAATCCCAGCACCCCCAGGCCTTTAAAAAAATTTTTTTTGAAATAGGGTCTTGCTAAATTGCCCAGTCTGGACTTGAACTTAGGATCTTGCTCTCTCAGCATCCCAAGTATCTAGGATTGCAGATGTGTGCCACCGTACTTGGCCAGTGTATTGTTTTGAATAAAGCAAAGCACAGGGTTTCTTGTCATTCTCATGTTGTACAAAGCTTCATATTAATGAATTGAACTTTATGATTTTAGACCAGATCCCTATATCATATTAGACTAATGGGATCTGTAATAGTTTCGGATTCAGGAATTGTTAATTGCCTCCAATGTCAAATTATCCATCTTCCAGTAGTAGATTCTCACCTTTTAGCTAAATTTATGCCATATAGAGTAAATATTAAGTTTATTAGCTTCTCTTGAAACTTGGTGTGGTCATGGACAAAATTCTGGAAATTAGGATGTATAGGATAAATCGCTGTATGAAACTTATAGGAAATGTCCTCCAAGTGAGGGGATGTCCACTCACTTTCATTGTTGTCTCTGAGTGGAATGTGTACCTTCCAAACAGCTGTTATAAAGCTAACAGTCTTAAACCTATATTAACACTTTTATGAATACAGATTTAGACTAGTTTACACTGGTTTTAGTGCCAAGTTGCAAACAGACCAATCCAGCACATGATGCAAGGAAAAGCAGAAACTGGAGGCTTACAGGTAAAAAATATCAAATGTTCACCAGAGAAGTGATTATTGTGCCCGCTACAGTTTGAGAGCATTGGCTCAATGCCATTGATTTTCTCTTGAATGTTAGGAGGGATACATCCCTTTCAGGAGAAAATGTCTCTGTTTTTATAAGGGGACCTCTGCCTGCCTGATAGGCTGGGAAACAGAATTTAGAGATATTGCTGCAAAAACTGAGGGCACAAAACTTACAGCAGTTATGCCAGTCTCAGATACACCCTGTGCAGTTTGCTATGATTGAGCCAATCCTTTGCATTGCAGAGAATGATGTTGTATTGGTAGTTCACAGGTATATATGAGTTTATTTTTATTCTAATTATTCAAACATATGAATCCTACAAACTAATGGGTTTCACTGTGATATTTCCATCCATTTGTATATCATACTTTGATTGTATTCATCCTGCCCATTAGCCTCTCTTGCCACCCCCCACTTCTCATTCCCTAGCAGTTTTCTATTTTTTTCCAGAGTTTCTACAAATGAGAGGAAACATATAATATTTTTCTGTGTTTAGCTAATTATGCTTAACATAATGCCCTCCAGTTCCATCCATGTTCCTGCAAATGACATGATTTCATTCTTCTTTATGGCTGAATAAAATGTTGTGCTTGCATGTGTGTATGTCTGTATCTCATACTTTATTTTCTTTTTATCCACTCATCTGTTAGTGGGCACCTAGGCTGATTTCTCACCCTGGTTATTGTGAAGAGTACCGCAATAAATAGGGGATACAAGTATCTCTTTTGTATGCTGACTTCATTTCCTTATGGCATATAACCAGGACTGGCTTACTGGATTCTATGGTAGATCTATGTTTGTACACACACACACACACACACACACACACACACACACACACACATTCTTTTAATTTTTTTTAACAGTAGAATCCACAATATACATATGGAGAACAATTTTTCATTTCTCTGGTTGTACACAGGTAGAGTCACAATATTTGTGTCTTCATACATGTACCTAGAATAATGATGTCAATCTCATTCCACCAACTTTCTTACCCTCATGTCCATTCCAATTCCCTCTTTTCCCTTTGCCCTATCCAAGGTTCCTCCATTTCTCCCATGCTCCCCACCCCACCGCCATTATCCATCAGCATCCACTAATCAGCGAAAATATTTGGCCTTTGGTTTTTTGGGATTGACTTACTTCACTTAGCATTATGTTCTCCAGCTCCATCCATTTACCTGCAAATGCCATTATTTTATTCTCTTTTAATGCTGACTTTTTAATATTCCATTGTGTATATATACCAGTTTCTTTATCCATTCATCTATTGAAGGGCATGTAGATTGGTTCCACAGTTTAGCAACTGTGAATTGGCTGTGTTACTGTAGTATGTTGATTTTAAGTCTTTAGAATATAGACAGAGGAGTGGAATAGCTGGGTCAAATGGTGGTTCCATTCCAAGTTTTCTAAGGAATCTCCATACAGCATTCCAGATTGGTTACACCAATTTGCAGTGACACCAGCGATGAATGAATATGCTTTTATCCCCACATCCTCACCAACACCTATTTTTGCTTGTATTCTTGATAATTGCCATACTGACTGGCATGAGATGAAATCTTAGCTTTGATTTGCAATTCTCTAAGTACTAGAGATGTTGAACATTTTTTCATACATTTGTTGATAGATGGTATTTCTTCTTCTGAGAAGTGTCTATTTAGCTCCTTAGCCCATTTTATTGATTGGTTGTTTGTTTTTCTGGTGTTAAGTTTTTTGAGTTCTTTATATAACCTGGAGATTAGTGCTCTATCTGATGTGCATGTGGCAAAAATTTGCTCCTAAAGTGTAGGCTCACTCTTCATCTCATTGATTGTTTCTTTTGCTGAGAAGAAGCTTTTTAGTTTGGGTCCATACCCTATACTGATTCTTGCTTTTATTTCTTGAGTTTTAGGAGTCTTGTTAAGGAAGTTGGAGCCTAATCTGACATGATGAAGATTTAGGCCTAATTTTTCTTCTATTAGGTGCAGGGTCTCTGGTCTAATTCCTAAGTCCTTGATCCACTTTGAGTTGAGTTTTGTGCATGGTGAGAGAAAGAGGTTGAGTTTCATTTTGCTGCATGTGGATTTCCAGTTTTCCCAGCACCATTTGTTGAAGAGGTTATCTTTTCTTCAGTGTATGTTTTTGGCACCTTTGCCAAGTATGAGATAAATGTATTTATGTGATTTTGTCTCTGTGTCTTCTATTCTATACCATTGTCTATTTTTGTCTATGTCTATTTTGGTGTCAATGCCATGCTGTTTTTGTTATTATAGCTTTGTAATATAGTTTAAGATCTGGTATTGTGATGCCTCCTGCTTTGCTCTTCTTGCTAAGGATTGTTTTGGCTATTATGGGTCTCTTATTTTTCCAAATGAATTTCATGATTGCTTTTTCTATTTCTATAAGGAATGATGTTAGGATGTTAATTGGAATTGCATTGAATCTGTATAGTGCTTTGGGTAGTATGGCCTGCCTATCCAAGAGCATGGGAGATCTTTCCATCTTCTAGGTGCTTCTTCAATATCTTTCTTTACTGTTTTGTAGTTTTTATTGTAAAGTTCATTCACCTTTTTTGTTAAATTGATTCCCAAGTATTTCATTTTTTTTTTTTTAGGCTACTGTGAATGGGATAGTTTTTCTAATTTCTCTTTCAAAGTATTCATCACTGATGTATAGAAATGCTTTGGATTTATGAGTATTGATTTTATATCCTGCTACTTGGCTGAATCCATTTATTAATTCTAGAAGTGTTATGGTGGAAATTTTTGGGTCCTCTAAGTAGAGAATCATGTCATCAGGAAATAATGATAGTTCAACTTCTTGTTTTCCTATCGTTATTCCTTTAATTTCTTCTGTCTGTCTAATGCTCTGGCTAGAGTTTCAAGGACTATGTTGAATAGAAGTCATGAAAGAAGATATCCCTGTCTTGTTCCCATTTTTAGAGGGAATGCTTCCAATTTTTCCCCATTGAGGATGATGTTAGTTTTCAGTTTTCCATAGATAGCTTTTATAATGTTAAGGTATTTTCCTACTATCCCTAGTTTTTCTACTGTTACTAACATGAAATGGTGCTGTATTTTGTCAAATGCTTTCTCTGCATCTAGAGAGAAACATGATTCTTGATTTATGTGAAGAATTACATTTATTGATTTCTGTATGTTGAACCAACCTTGCATACTTGGGATGAAACATGCTTGATCATGGTGCACTATTTTTTAACTATGCTTTTGTATATGATTTGCCAGAATTTTATTGAGAATTTTTTCATCAATGTTCATCAGGGATATTGGTCTGAAGTTTTCTTTCTTTGATGTGTCTTTGTCTGGTTTTGGAATCAGGGTGATATTAGCCTCATAGAATGAGTTTAGAAGGGTTCCCTCCTTTTCTTTTTCATGGAATAATTTGGGGAGTATTAGTATTAATTCTTCTTTGAAGGTCTTGTAGAACTCGGCTGAGAATCCATCTGGTCCTGGGCTCCTCTTGGTTGGTTAGCTTTTGATGGCGTCTTCTATTTCCTTGCTTGAAATTGATCTATTTAAATGTGTATGTCCTCCTGATTCAATTTGGGCAGATCATATGCCCCTAGAAATTTGTTGGTGTCTTTGGGATTTTCTATTTTACTGGAGTATATATTTTCAAAATAGCTTCTAATTATCTTCTGTATTTCAATAGTGTCTGGTGTGACTTTATCTGGTTTGCAACCAGAGAAATGGAAAAACTGAGCTCTGATTATGTACTATGACTTGAAATGCATTTAAATAAAATAACTAAATAAAAAATAAAAAAAAGAAGAATCTATGCAAAAAAAATAGTGTCTGTCATGATATTTCTCTTTCATATCAAATTTTAGTAATTTGAGTTTTCTCTCTCCTTTTCATTAGGGTGGTTAGGGGTTTGTCAATTTTATTTTTTCAAAGAACTAGCTTTTTGTTTTGTCAATTTTTTGAATTGTTTCCTTTGTTTCAATTTTATTGATTTCAGCCCTGATTTTCTGGTCTTCTACTTCTTTCGGTGTTGATTTGTTCTTTTTCTAGAGCATATTCACTTGTTAATGGATGAAATATTCTGTATATGTCTGTTAATTCTAAATTATTGATTATATTATTGAGTTCTACAGTTTCCTTGTTTAGTTTTTGTTTGGAAGATCTGTCCAGTGGCAAGAGAGGTACATTAAAAGTCACCCAGTATTATTGTGTTGTGGTGTATTGGATTCTCAAAATTGAGAAGGATTTGTTTGAATGCTCCATTGTTCAGGACATAGATATTTATGATTGTTATGTCGTCTTGATGTATGGTACCCTGAAGCAGTATGAAATATCCTTCTTGATCCCTTCTGACTATCTTTGGTTTGAAGTCTACTTTATCTGACATGAGGATGGAGACCCCTGCTTGTTTATGCAGTCCATTTGAGTGGCATGTTTTTTCCCATCCTTTTACCTTCAGTCTGTGGATTTCTTTTTCTATGAGATGATTCTCTTGAAGACAACATATTGTTGAGTCTTTTTAAAAATCTAATCTGCCAGTCTATGTCTTTTGATTGATGAGTTTAGGCCATTAACATTCAGGGTTATTATTGAAATATGGTTTCTATTCCCATTCATTTTGGTTTATTTTTGATTTTTAACTTGACTTGGTTTCTCCTTTGATTGGCTTTTCCTTTAGTGTAGTTCCTCCTTTTGCCAATTTTTATTGTTTTTTATTTCCTCCTCATGAAATATTTTACTGAGAATGTCCTCTAGTGCAGGCTTTCTCATTGTAAATTCTTTTAACTGTTTTTATCATGGAAGGTTTTTATTTTATCATCAAATCAGAGCTTAATTTTGCTGGGTAAAAGATTCTTGGTTGTCATCCATTTTCTTTTATAGCTTGGTATATGTTGTTCTAGGATCTCCTGGCTTTGAGGGTCTGAGTTGAGAAACCTGCTGTGATCTGAATTGGTTTCCCCCTGTATATAATCTGTGCCTTCTTTCTTGCAGCTTTTAAAATTCTATCCTTATTGTGTATGTTAGGCATTTTCATTATAATATGCCTTGGTGTGGATCTGTTGTAGTTTTGGACATTTGGTGTCCTGTAAGCCTCTTGTATTTGATTTTTTAATTCATTTTTCATGTTTGGGAAATTTTCTGATATTATTTCATTGAAGAGATTGTGCATCCCTTTGGTTTGTATCTCTGTGCTTTCCTCTATTCTGATAATTCTTGTGAGATATTTTGAAGCTATCTTCCCATACTGTATTCATTTTCATTCTTGCCAGCAGTTCAACTTTTTTTTTTTTGCAGTACTGGGAATTGAACCCAGGGTCTCAAACATTCCAGGCAAGTACTCTACCAATGAGCTATATCCCCAGCCCTTTTTAAAAAATTTTATTTTGAGACTAATTGCCCAGACTGGCCTTGAACTTATGATCTTCTTCCCTCAGTTTCTTGAGTAGCTGTGATTACAGGCATGCCACCATACTCAGCTCATCTTTTTAAAATACTTTCCCCCTTCAATGATAATATAAGTGCAGTTAAGCCAAAAATACCTTGTAAAAAGTGAATACTATTTTTTCCACTTTCAAATCTCATCCATTTTAAAGTAAATAAATAACAAATTCTTTGTTCAAAAAAACCCCACAAATGGCAATTTGCTATGTCTTTCTGTTGGAGCCCTGCCTTTGTAATGTTTCTGATAGTAATTGTGGTTTTTCCCCTCATAATTTTATATTTCTGATAGGGCACAATTGAATAGAAATTGCCTTTATTTCCTTTTTAAAAAAAAAAAACAATGGAAATCATTCTCTAAGATGTTGTTTAAACAACATTACTACATTGTAAAAGTAATTAAAAATTAACTTAGTGAAAAGAGATCTAGACATATCAAAATGATGTATCCAAGCAGGCTGTACTGGAATCTCATTCTTTTTAAATTTGACTGATAATATGGACAAATGACTAATTTCATAAGATAAAATGGACTATGGTAGCAATTTGTAAATTGTAGTCAGAGTTACAACGTCAAATGCTGTGATACACATCTGAAAAGGTCAGAAGACGTTGGGACTACCAAATCAAGCACTTTGGTGGAAAGATTACCCGCAAAAGTCTTCTGATACATAAAGTATCTAATAATACAAAAAAAAAAAGAGATACGATAATAAATGTTTCTTTGAATGTATAATTGATGTCATTAAAAAGAAAGGGAAATTCTTTGGGGCCAAAAAGTGACACTGTAAAACACTGTTTGAGGGAGAAGCACCTAAGTTTACCAAAAAGCCAATACAATGTGAGAACTGTTTGACAGAGCTGTGTGACCTTTGGCAGAAAAATATAGCCAGCTTGTAAAAACCCCTCTGGAAAAATGCTGAAGAAATACATATCCAGACCTTACTCTCTGTCCCTGTGTTGAATGCTAATGCTTCCCATGAGCCTAATGAATCTGAAAGCTAGAAGTCAAGGGATCCTTGTAAGGCAGTTCATAAAAGTTGGTCCCAAAGGCAAAAATAAGGTTGGAAAACAATAGAAAGGAGGACCTGAAGGGCCAAAGAGAAAATATATGACAAATTTAGCAACTCACTTCTGGAGACAGAAGAGATATTCAATAGTTTGTCACAATCTCCACCATTATCTATTGTCCATATCAAAGCTGAATGTCAGTCACCATTTTATGATCATAAACAATAGATGATTCTTATAGGAGAAAATCATTTCTCTGCTAGTCTCTATCAAAAGTGACAAGGAATTATAGAGGATCATTTTTTCAAGAAAAAAGGAAAACGTGAGAAATATTACTATATGCTTAATATATAAATGAAATATACCTTGGTATTCTTAAAAAAAATTGTGTACCGTGCTTGTTTCACTCATGAGGTCAAATTCCCTTTCTTTGATAGCACTTTGAATTTGATACTGGGAAATTCTTTTCACCATTGAGTGCCATCTTATTTGAGAGGATAATTCTAGGTAATTTTTGCTTCTATGAAAGCCAAAGTGTTGTGATCTTCCTTCCCACTACCATGTGGATGGACATATGAATTAAGCACAGTCAGTGGAGTTCTGTGGGGACTTTGATTCATTAATGAGCTACTCAGGGCAGCTGTTAATTTCTGTTGCTTGCAGTCAAGAACTCTGAGTCAGTATTCTGACTCACCATTAATAGTTTGTTTAACTGCTAATAGAAAAACATGGTCAATACTCCAACATAGAGGAATAGGCAATGACTTTCTCAATAAGACTACGAAAACTCAAGAAATAATATCAAGAATTAATAAAAGGGATGACATCAAATTAAAAGGCGTCTGCAGGGGCTGGAGTTGTGGCTCAGTGGTAGAGTGCTCGCCTCACATGTATCCTCAGCACCACATAAAATAAATAAATAAATAAAATAAAGATATTGTGTCCATCTACAACTAAAAAAATATTTTTAAAAAGGCTTTTGCACAGCTGAAGAAATAAGAATGTGAAGAGAGAACCTACAAAATAGAAAATCTTTGCCAGCTACACTTCCTGATGGAAGATTAATATTCATAACATATAAAGAACTCAAAAAAGTTAACACCAAAACCCCAAATAACTCAATTAATAAGTGAGCAAGTGAACTAAACACTTTTCAAAAGAAGAAATACAAATAGCCAACAAACATATGAAAAAGTGTTCAAGATCTTTAACAATTAGGAAAATGCAAATCAAAAATAGACTGAGATTTTATTTCACTTCAGTTAGAATGACAATCAAGAGTACAAATAATAATAAATATGAAGATGTGGGGGGGAAAATAACATTAATACACTGTTGGAAGGACTGTAAATTTGTGCAACCACTGTAGAAATCAGAATGGAGATTTCACAAAAGGCTAGGAATAGAACCATCCTTTGATCCAGCTATATACCACTCTTTGGTATTTATCCAAAAATATTAAAGTCAGCATACTATAGGAATATGTGCAAAATTCATGTTTATAGCAGCATAATTCACAATAGCCAAGTTATGAAACTAGCCTAGGTTCTATCAACAAAAAATGGATAAAGAATGTGTGGAATATATAATCAAGGGATTTTATTCAGTCATAAAAAAGAATGAAATTATGTCATTTGCAGGAAAATGGATAGAACTTGACAGCATTATACCAAGCAAAATAAGCCAAACTCACAAAGTCAGGGGTTGTATGCTTTCTCTCATATGTTGAAGGTAGAGAGAAAAATGGGGAAAACGGAAGAGAATCTTAAGAAATTAGAATAAAAACCAGTAAAATAGAGGAAGGGAACCAAGAGGAGGTAGAGGAGGCAAAAAGAGGAGTTACTGGGGGATGAAATTGACCAAATTATGTTATGTGTATGTATGAATATATCACAATGAACTCCACTATTGGGTATAATTATCATGCACCAAGAATTAATTTAAAAAATAAGTTGTTTAAAAATGCTCTCTAGAGTTTGGAAAATGCTTCGAACCCAATCTGTGGAGAGAGTTATAGCAGGATCAATGAATCCAGATGAACCTCAAAGAGGACGGGTATCAGTTGAGTTACTTTGCCACATTTACAGATAATGATGAAGACTGTAACTATGCTTCTATCTACTTTAGAAGAACAGGCATATTTACTATTTTCTCAAAGGAAACAGAATGAAAATTGTCATTACATTAAAAAATAGATGTCTGTGTTAGGAAAGTCAGGATGACTTTTCAACTATAGTTTAGTTGCAGGAAATACCAAATAAAAAAGATGGAGCACAGTGTAACCTAAACAGTCATAGGTAGGAAATAAACCAATTAGTTTATTTACTTTACTGTTTTTAATCTTGTGTATTTTTATAACACTGTCAGATATCAGCAGGCAAACAAATGGACTCTTAATAAGATTCCATTGAGTTGATAAATTCAGAATATATATTAGGAAACTACCAAGCAGGGAGATGATAACAATAGTTAACATGTATTAGACACTATATGAAACACTTAAGTACACTTTTTTAATTTTAATTTTTATAGCAAACCTATAAATTAGATACATCTATATTTTGTGAAGGAAAATTCTGATTCTTAGTAAAGATTAGAATTTGGTTACATAGCTTATCTGGTAATCTCAAACATGAGGCCAAAAACATGACATAGTCACTAAAATAAACATGTAAGTATATAACATGATTGTGACAATATGGGTAACATGAGCAGGTATTTCCAAATTAGTCATAAAAAGAACAGGTAATATTTGAGCCTTTATATTATGTCCCAAATAATGCTTAGCATTTCACAGGTACAGTAAGAATTAATTTATTAGAAAAAAAAATGTAATTCATAGTCTGTTATTGTCCAAACCCATGCTTTCTCAAGAAAATTTGATCCTTGATTATTTTGTATCTCTTCTGATTTTTTAGTATCCCTTTTAATTCCTTTCTGTTAATTAGCTTTTGAATAATATTAGGTCTTTTTGATTTTAGAAAAGAATTTCCAAGAACAACATAAATAAGACCTTCTTACACTTTATTTTCCCTACAACTATCACTTATCTCATGCTCCTCATTTTTATTATAAAATTTCTAGAAATAAATGTCCATGTGTGTCTTAGTTTTCTAACCTCCCATTCACCTCTCCATTCATATGAAGATGGACTGCCAGACTCCATTCAAAGAACAATTTGCTGCCATAGAGGGGATGGTGTTCTTCAGACAGCCTCCATCTGTCTGTCTGCTCCTTCAGGGTCTGTGCCACAATTGCAGCCAACTTGTACAAAGTCATGAACTTCCTGTGGTGTCCCACAGATGGATAGGGAGGGCATAAAAAGACCCAGAATCTTGGTCTGAAAGGAGATAACTGATGGGCAGCATTTATTCCAGAGGCCCCCTCTGATTGGCTGAAGATTTTGTCAGGCCTGCTGTGAAATTCAACTTCTTTCTCTTCCTTCCTTCCTTTCACAAGTATTGATACTTAATAAATATCTTGTACCACAATTTGTATCACAGCCTCTGGTTTCAGAAAGTCTAGTTGGGAAAACCATTGTGACCAATTTGGTTTTTTTGTTTCTTTGTTTGTTTTAGAAAAAGGAAAAGGAAGGTTTATTGCTTTGCTAAGCAAAGGAGAAACATGGGGACTCCTGTCCCAAAGGCTGTGATTCTGCCTATAAGCAGGAACAGAAGGCTTTTAAAGAGGTGACTCAAAGGCTACATTCCACATGTTCTCTGTTTGACTTGTAATTCACTTGTTAATTTGGGAGATAGTAATTTCTGAGATCTTCTGGTACCATCCCCAAATTCTGGATTACTTTGTTCCTATGGTGGGTGTGTACTCAAGGACAGATCACTCTGCCTAAAATGGGGAAGAAAGGTAATCCTGTTTCCCCTAAGGTAGGGAGAGAGAGGAAGATAAAGAATATGTCCATTTTAAAAATAAGTTGCAGTGGCAGAGCAGAAAGGGCTATATATTCAAAGCATAAAGCGGACCACTGTTCCATTTCCCCACTGTCAATTTCTACATTCGATTTCTATGGAAAAATGGGTGATGACATCTCCAAGCCGTTTCCTGCTAAAAGAGGGCAAAGTTGGGGGATGTATCCCAAAGTCCTGTTCTCTATCAAGTGGGGCACGGAGAGTTAAGGGTAGAGGTTCACAGGTTCATAGGGATAATGCTCATGCTAAGACAACAATAAATGAGAGAACAGCATTACTGTTGTGTGAATAATTAGCACAAAACTATAACAGTGGTCCACTTTATGCTTTGAATATAACACTTGGTGCTCTGCCACTGCAGCTTATTTTTAAAAATGAATATATTTCTTTCTCTCTCTCTGCTCCTTCCTAAACTCTCCCTTCCCTTATCTCAGGGGTAACAGGATTACTTTTCTTCCCCGTTTTAGGCAGAGTTATCTGTCCTTGAGTATACACCCACCATGGGAATGAAATAATCCAGAATTTGGAGATGGTACTAGAAGATCTCAGAAATTACTCTCTCAAATTAACAAGTGAATTACAATCCAACAGAGAACATGTGGAATGTAGCCTTTGAGTCATCTCTTTAAAAGCCTTCTGTTCCTGCTTATAGGCAGAATCACAGCTTTTGGGACAGGAGTCCCCTGTGTTTCTCCTTTGCTAACAAAGCAATAAATGTTCTTTTCCCCTTTTCTCAAAACCGTGTCCTCCTTATTGATTGGCATTGAGGACAAGAGCTGAGCTTTCAGCAACTAAAGCAACTAGTATTTCAGCCAGTCCCTGAAAACCATGAAGACAGTAACTCATAATCAACTAGCTTGGTTTTGATTGCTTCAGTGAATCTAAGAACACTAGTGACATGTATGTTGATAAATCTAATAGGCAGAGCTCAATCATCAGTGTACTACAGTTCTTATGGCATTTGAAACAGTAATTAAGAAAAAATTAGTGTCAGTCTGCTGCATTAACATGCTCTTTGTGGACACATCATTCATTTATTCTTTTTTTGAGGGGAGGGTACTGGGGATTGAACTCAGGGGTACTCAACCGCTGAGCCACATCCCCAGCACTGTTTTGTGTTTTATGCAGAGACAGGGTCTCATTGAGTTGCTTAGTGTCTCACCAAGGCTGAGGCTGGCTTCGAACTTGCGATTTTCGTCTCAGCCTCCCAAAGTGCTGGGATTACAGGCATGCGCCACTGCACCCGGCTTCATTTATTCATTCATTATCAATATACAATAATGGGTGTTATGGTTTAGATATGAGTGTCCCCCAAAACTTATATGTGAGATAATGCAAGAACATTCAGAGGTGAAAGGATTAGGTAAATGACAACTACAACCTCATCAGTGGATTTTCACTGATGTGGATTAACTGGGTAGTAACTATAGGCAGGTAGAGTGTGGCTAGAGGAAGTCGGTCATTGGGAGAGTGATTTGGGGGCTTATATTTTGTCCTCGGTAAGTGGAGCTCCCTGCTTCTTGGCTATCATGACCTGAGCTGCTTTCTTCCGCCACACCCTTTTACCATGATATTCTGCCTTTACCTTGAGCCCAGAGATATGGAGTTGGCCGACTATGGACTGAACCTCTAAAATTATGAGCCAAAATAAACTTATCTTCTTCTAAGTTGTTCTTGTTAGGTATTTTAGTCACAGTGATACAAAAGCTGACTAAAACAACAGACATGCAAAACAATAGCATGAAGATTATAAGAATATAAAACAAACAGGACAGAATTCTTATTTTTTAAGTGCTCTGCTTAATGTTTTGTTGGACATAGAGAATAAAAGACCAGAAATAGAGCAACTTTCTTCCAGGTTTTGAGCATGGGTGGCTGGATAATAGAGATGTCACTGAAATAGAATCTATAGGAGGGATAGTGTAAGGCAGGAAGAGGAAGATTTCAGTTTTGAGTCTTATGAGTTAGAATTATTGCAGGACATCGCATATAAATGCCTTCAGAGTAATTATAGCAGAATCCAAATTGCAGGAAGCTGACAAATGAATATTACATGAGAATATTACAAAGGAATACATAGTGGTGGGGGATTCCCAAGTCTGCTTTGCATCAAAGTTGTATTTACAACTAATTAAAAATGAATTATAAAGTTCCTTCCAGATTCAGATTCAGTTGACCCCAGGAAAAAAGATATGTATTTCCATAAACTTTATAGCTATACTGTGTTCAGTTTCAATTCTCTGGAAATCAGACATCAAGATGGGGTAAACATGCAAGGATTTTCTTCTGATGGGCAAGGAGGAATACATGTGTGAAAGGAAGTTGGGAAAGATTCAGGGAAGACTTGGGAGTCATTAAACTGCATGCAAGTCAGCTCCAGGGAAGGCAGGAGTTGGGTAGACTCTGAAAGTGCTGTGCAGTTGAGGAAGGTTTAGCAAGGATTTCAGGGAGACCTCAAATGAAAGTTGGCACATGAGGGAATCTGTGTCATGACTTAGTACCCCTGTTATGTTCAACCATCGGCTGGACCAGCCTGTGGGAAGCATGGTTTGCACACAAATGTGGTGATGGATTTCAGAACACAGCAGCTGAGGCCTTTGGTCCATTATATTCCCCACTGTTAGAAGTCTTGGAATTATGTTCTTCAGATTGGCACATGTATTTCACCATTTTAAGACAATAGGGTAGGGCTGGGATTGTAGCTTAGTGGTAGAGCACTTGCCTCACATGTGTGAGTCACTGGGTTCGATCCTCAACTCAGCATCACATAAAAATAAATAAATAAAATAAAGATATTGTGTCCATCTACGACTAAGAAATATTTACAAAAAAAGACAATAGGGTAAGAAAAGGAAGCTTGAAATGGGCTGCAATTTGGGTTCGAGGCAAGGTTTCTTCCCTCCCTACTTCCAGAGAGATTTTAATATATTTTTAAGTCTGGTGGGGAGGGGCATATTCCCAATTGGAGAAGTTTAAGTATAAAGAAGAGGGAGGGAAGGAGGGAAAGACAGATGATGTGAGAGAGAGAATGAAAAAGAATGAATTATGGAAGAAGATGACCCTAAAGAACGTAGAAATAAATAAGATCAAGGTTGTGGCTTTGAATTTCTGGTGTGACATTTTCTGGAATAGCATCTGCACTTGGATGAAGGTCGAGGACTATACCTTGTAGGGAGTGAGAGGGAATTGCATTTGGTTATCTCAATTTCTAACACAAAACAGGAATCAAAGTATCAGGGGCAGTGGTGGAAGGTTTGGTCTTGGATAGGTGGTACCCCCTCCTCTGAGGCTGCAGCAGTAATAGTGAGGATGGGTTCAGAGAAAGACTTTTCTGTAGATTGAGTTCAAGTTAAGGGTGAGAAAGGCTAATGGCTTTAGTGTTTTTATGAAGTAGGAAGCAAGGTTTTTCTGCTGAAGTGATTTTTTTTATTTGCAGCTCTTCTTGCACAACAAAATTCCACACATAAACTATAACAGAAGTCATACTCAGTATATTAAAATTAATTCTTAAAATATATTTTAATATTAAGATAATAATTATTACATAAATCTTTCTAGGTCTACATATGTCCATTTTTTTCTTTTCTTTTCTTTCTTTTTTTTGGTATTGGGGGATTGAACTCAGGGGCACTCGACCATTGAGCCACATCCCCAATCCTATTTTGTGTTTTATGTAGAGACAGGGTCTCACTGAGTTGTTTAGCACCTCGCCATTGCTGAGGCTGACTTTGAACTTGAGATTCTCCGGTCTCAGCCTTCCAAAGTGCTGGGATTACAGGCGTGTGCCACCATGCCTGGCTACATATATCCAGTTCTTGATGCAAAAATCAAAACTATGAAATGGTCTCCTGATCTAATTTGGAATTTTAAACACTGACATTGCACTGAATTTATAACATTCTCAATCAGAAAATAATTACTGAAAATATACTTTCAGTGAATTGTATATATTTGCTATCAAATTTAACAAACAAGAACCACTTTTGAACCATACAATTTTTCTAGTATTAAAAGAAATTCCTCACAAGGACACATACTGGCTAGTATGAAATAAAAAGTAGACATCAAAATATTTCAAAATTGAAGGGAATTTTTGAGATGAGTAGTTTCTAATCTGGGGACCTCAGACCCTCATATTCTATAAATTGAATGGTAGAAGTTGATGACATTTTCAAATTTTGAAATGCCTAATAGAAATCCCATTTTACCTCTATAAAGTCTTTGAGCTTCTTCACAATGCAAATTTTTTAATTCAGTGGGATTTTTATAGTAATAAAACACAGGTAACACATTAATAATTATTTAATCAATGAGTTTTATAAATGGACAAAGGCTTCTGAAACATGCTTCTGGGATAGGGGGGATAATTGTATAAGCCTGAGGTAATCGGTAGTGGAAAAAGGTGAGAAAAACTGCCAGTCTAATTCTGTGGTTTACAGATGAGAGCACTCAGGGATAAATAACATATGCCATATCTCATCATGGCTCATTAATAGAAAAATTAGCGTTGGGATTTGCCAATTTTATATTTTAGAAGTTGTGGGAAAAATTGCCTAATGTGTTCCTTTCTTGGGTGTCGGGTTTTGCACTTTGTGTCATGGTGTGTAGTGTTAGAATATGAAACCCAAATGCTTCACATTTGGGGGGCATCTGCTTTGGGAATGAGTATGAATGGATAAGAAGCACCCCAGTCCAACACTAGGGTGCATTAATTTTGTGCTCCTTCTGCTGGCCAACTTTCTAGTAAAAGATTGACTTTTATTTTTTAAGTTCTGCAGAGGTAATTGAAAAGAAAACCAAAAACCTTTAAAAGTCTTTCTAGTAAAGAAAGGCTAGTGATTTTCAAGGTCCTTTTTTCCTTCGAAACGTAGGGTAGTTTCTTTCTATCTATTCTAGTTATAATAGTACTTTAAACAGAGTACAGAATTAAACAGCATATGAATCTGCAAAAATAAAACTTATTTTAGGCTCTTCTGTAGTTTAATCTTAGATGTACATAATGAATGCATAATGTTCTTATCAAATAATTAACATATATTTGCAATTAACAAATAGGGACAAACTTTATACCAAAGCTGTGCTTCTATTATGGTTTTTGGAAACATTTAACCCATTAGCAGGATAGGCTCCAACTCCGGCTTTTGAAAATATAGACAATTTGAATAGAGAATATATGATACTGTCATAAGTAGAGACACAAACAACAGTATTCCTTCTTGTGAATTGTTTTAGAACTTTCTTCCTTACATTCTTTATTCTCCTCTGTTACTTTTTGGACAGGACAGTAATTTCATTAAAGATATTCCTTTCTTCCTTCTTTTTTTGGGGAGGGGCAGAGGTAGAAGAGGAGAATGTCTATTGATGGTCTAAAAGAAGTACATTCACAATTGCAAAGCAAAAATGGGATATTTAATAATTTTTACATCTCAGTGGGATATTTAATAATTCTTACATCTAACACAATCTTTTGAAATACTGATTATTATCTAAATTCAAAATTTTAAAAACTTTATAAAGATTACCAGCATTTCATAACAAATGATTCTAAGTGGTTTTGCACATTCATTTTTCAATGATGCCCAATAAAACATGCCAATTAAAATCCAGACTTCATGTTGGCAACTAATGAATATGGCAGATTGAACAGAACCAAGTGCTAATCATTGTCATAGATGCAACCTGAAAGAAAAAGAGCACAAATTTAAATGCAGTTACATAAAATGCATATTCTTTAAGTGTTCTAAGGTTAGAAATATGGGTAATTCATATCTTGTAGTTTAGGATTAAAAAAGAAGTAAAATGGGTTCCATTTTATGAAAAAATAATTAACTAAAGGCCATTTATATAACTTTCACTGTTTAGTGTACAATTCCAACTAAATTTCTGGAAAGATTTAAACTCACCATCAAAATGAGACCCAAGAGGCTGCAGTTGTGGCTCAGTGGTAGAGCACTTGCCTAGCATGTGTGAGGCACTGGGTTTGATCCTCAGCACCACATAAAACTCAATTAATAAAATAAAGGTATTGTGTCCATCTACAACTAAAAATATTTTAAAAAAGACCCAAGATTATTTTATTTTATCTGGCACTTAATTAAATGTAAGATTAAAAACATAAAACATTGAAAAGTATTACATGCTTAAAAGACTAAAACGCAACCTCATTATCCCTATGCTCTTCTTTAGCTGAGAGGAATTTTTAAACTCACAATTTAGAAATGTATGATGCTTATACTAGTGCATACTAGTGCTATTTGTTATGGAATAAATACCTAGTCATTGACTAAAAATGATGTTTATTTCAGATAAAAGAATCTTAATATTTATGGCATAATAAAAAATTCACCAATATTTGTTTAAAACTTCTCTTTTCAAAGAAAATAAATAAGAATTCCTTTTTTAAAAAAATATTCCAGCCCTGTACAAAAGGAAGACTCCTGGTGATGCCAGACTATTTACCTTTACTAACATTATCAAGTGGCTTAAATTTTGATTAGACAGGAAGGCTCTAATTAGTCCAACAAGCCACTTTCAGTATTGTATAGATAATACTCTAATTGTAAATTCATGTTACTGTTCTCTGTGGTGGGTGCTATCTGAGACTTACCATCAGCGATATCGTCATAGATCTCACCATCACTGTAAATATAAAAAATAATTTTTATTTTGTAGAAAATGTCTTCCTATCATTAAAGCAATATATAGAAGTAAAGGGCAATAGTGTGATTTTTATATAACCCAAACTTTTTTTAAAAATATTTTTTAGTTATAGGTGGTCACAATATCTTTATTGATTTATTTTTATGTGGTGCTGGGGATCGAACCCAGTGCCTCACGCATGCGAGGCAAGCACTCTACCACTGAGCCACAATCCCAGCCCATAACCCAAACTTTTAAAGGTGAGAAGTTGCATGCTATATATTTGTAAGTGGCAAGAAATTTCATATTCATCTGTATTTCTTCTTTCTTGGCTTTATTCAATCCTGCTTCATTCTACAAACAGAATAAGTAAAGCAGGCTTTGGAGCACATAGACTCTGCCCTGTCTGCCCAACTTCAGCCCTTACCATGGGCACAGCACACAGCTGTGCTTCCTAAGATATATGGTCAAACTGAGCAAAGGAACAGGGCACACTTGTCTACTGGGGGTCTTGATCAAAACTGTAACAAATTTTTATAACCATTAGTAACAGATTCATACTTTCACTTACATTTCAAATGTTGAATCAAATGCAATAATCTCTGGAAAAGGAAATGGCTGTACTATTTTTACATTTCTAAGTTTAACCTGTAAATATCAATTTAAAAATACATAACTATTAGCTATAGAATAAGTAGTCAAGATATGGTTTATTATGGGGATTCTTATGCTATATAATTCTATAAATATTATTTTTCATTATAGACAACATCTATAATAGTAATTTTGGCTACTTTTATACATTTTGGATTTAGCCTGGTC
>PVHX01003019.1:0-152519 GCA_004024805.1 Geosciurus inauris | reverse complement strand
AGAAAATTTACTTCGGTTGTATGCTACATCTCTAATTCAGGGAGAATTTCATAAATTAAACATTTTTAAGGTAAAGAGATTTTATTTGGCCTTTCATCAAGCCAAAACAGGCTTTTGGTTTTTGTTGCTTAGAATATCAAAGTTGTGATGGATTTCATCTTCTTCTTGTTTGTTATTTGTTTTTATCAAATCAGTGTATATGCATAATTTGAAAAGTCAAGTTATATAAGGCCAAAACAAAAGCTATCCCTAGCACAACCCACTCCTCCCATTTGTGCTTCAGAAGCAACTGTTACCAATCACGAGGCTATTTCTTTTGTTTATACTGCCATGTCTGCTTTTCCTCTTCAGTTCAGACATTAGCTATTAACTTTTTGCTGTGGAAGATGAAGATTTTAGGTCTCTTACACCAACAACATCACATATTTTTCTTCCCCTATTTCCCCATACCAGTGCAGCATAATTTCTAGTGAAGTTTATGCTTGGTGTTTACATTATAACTATGAAAACATTTTCTGCAACTTAGTACATATATACTAGAATCACATTTCCTTTCTTTATCACTTACTGCTTTCCCTGGAGCTATTAAATGTCTTATTTGCATTTACTTTTCTGCATCCTTGCTTCTGACTTCTTACCCTTTGTATGTGTGTGTGAATGCTAGAGACCCTATTTCCTAGATTCTGTATCTTTCTAGACTTATTCCCTGGTTATAAGGGCCCACAATTTCCAGTCCTATAGAGAAAGTAAACTTGAAGCTTTTTGAAATCTTATTGTAAGGTCAGCTGATATAGAAATCTAGGTTGAAATTACTCCTTCAAACCAGGCTTGATAGTGCATATCTGTAATCCCTGCAACCTGATAGGCTGAGGCAGGAGGATCACAAGTTTGAGGCCAGCCTCAGCAACTTAGGGAGGCCCTAAGCAACTTAGTGAGACCCTGTCTCAAAGTAGAAAATAAAAAGGGATGGGGATGTAGCTCAGTGGAAAAGCCATCCCTGGCTTCAATCCCCAGATAAAGATAAATAAATTATTCCTTCAGAATTTTGGTTTGGTGGTTTTGTTTTTGTGGTGCTGGGGATTGAACCCAGGGCCTTATGCATGCAAGGCAAGCACTCTGCCAACTGAGCTATATCCCCAGCCCTCCTTCAGAATTTTGGAAGACATTTCTTTATTAACTTCTTCTAATATAGCTTTTACTAGTAGTATAGCTTATAACTAAGATTATTACTATTTTTATTCTCAGTCCTTCATTATCTGATTTAAGATTATTTTTTCTCCAGTATTCTGAAATTTCACAGTATGCTACTTCAGTGTCATTTTTTTTTCCTTTTAATATTGGATATTCAGTGTTCCCAATCTAGGAACCGTGTATTTTGGTGATTCTTTTATAATTTTCTTATTTTTTCTGTTTCCTAACATTTTGGCACTAGACCACCTAGATTTGTCCTATAATTTTCTAGTCTTTTCTTGCTATTTTATATTTTGCTGTCTCTTCCCCACCCCTTTTCTTAAATAGTTCTTAATTCTTTCTTCTAATCATTAAAGTGAATTTGTTTCTATCAGCATAATTTTTCATTTTCAAGAGACCTTTATTATTCCCTAAATGTTTTTTTTGTTTTTAAATATTTTTTAGTTTTAGATGGACACAGTGTCTTTATTTTATTTTTTTTACGTGGTGCTGAGGATTGAACCCAGTACCTCACATGTGTGAGGCAGGCGCTCTGCCACTGAGCCACAGCCCCAGCCCCCCTAAATGTTTTTTGTTCTTGCTACTTTGGGCTTTTGTTTTATAGATGCAGCATCTTATCTTTCTGAAGCAATTGAATAATGTTTTGTTTTCATTTTGTCTTTTCTGCTTCCTGCATTTTTTTCCCCTGTAAGAACCTCTTTTTCTTTTTATTTGAGTCTTTCAGATTGTAGACTTCTTTGACTGGTGATCACTTCCAGGGAAGGACTTGTCAGCTCATAGGGCAAAGAGGTGGGGATTTGGATTTTAATTAGGAGACCCTCAAATGCCAGTGACTGTACCAAGAGGTGAGCGGAGTAAGGAAACAATAGGAGACTCATTGTCAGCATGAGGATTTTCTCTTCAGTTTTGTTTTCACTATAATCGCATCTTCTCCCCCCCCCCCCCTTCACTGCATCTACCCAGTGTTCACAGTGTGGGATACTGTGGTTCGGCCTCTCCAGAACTTGGAGTCCCCTGGGTTCTATTTTAGTAGGATAAGGGACAAGACCTGGCTACTTGGAAAAGGAGAAGAAATGTGGGGTCTTAACTATCTTTGTACAAAATTTCAACCACTCATCCTATTTTCTTCTCTACCTTATGCACTTGCCTTCAGGTGGTGCTGAAGGCTCAAAATTTTTAGTGTTTTCATCAATTCTTTGTGTCTTATTGGCTTCTTATGACAAGGTTGATGGCTGAGTGATCTTGGTCAAGTTATGTAATTTCTCTTATATATCAAGTTTATCAACTGTAAGATGGGACTACATCTCAGGGCTGTTGTAAAGATTAAATGTTAATAGTTGTAAACACCATGCCAGCCACCACAGTAAGCTCAATTAATGTTTGCAGTTTTTATTATCCATAATCATTTTCAGGCTGCTTTTTCATTTATTCATCCATCAAATTTTTAGCTTCCAAAATTTTGGTGATGTCACATCTATTGTTTTTCTTTTCTTGAGAATAGTGTAAAATTTTAATTTGTTCTAATTAGTTATACATGACAGCAAAATGCACTTGAATTCATTGTACACAAATGAAGCACAACTTTTACTTTCTCTGGTTATATACAATGTAGAGTCAATTTTTACTTTCAGACTAATTCTACATAAAGTTCTGATAAGGGTAGAGTTAAAATTTCAAACATTATTTAGATCAATTGTAAACTAATTATGAAATCATTTATTTAAATTGAAATAAATTTTAATTTTAATTCATCTATTCACTTGATGTTTAATCTTGCAGGAATTCAAGTAATTCTTTTTGAACATTCTGATCTATTCTGTATTCTTGTAAATTATGCTGATTTTTCATACTTTATCTCAATTGATTTTTTGAAAAAGAAACCTGACATATTTTCACATTCTTAAAACTAAGGAACACATGAAAAGCCTTGTTTGTCCCAGTGTTCCTCTAGCCTATTCAGATGGAGGTTGTGGCCCTTTCATTACAAGCCAGGATTAGGGGATCTGAATTTAAGCAGATCTTTCAGGTAATGTCATCGCCTATTTGCTGAGATTGTGAACTGAACACTATATGACATAGCCATGACTCTAATTTGAACATTTAAAAATTATACTAAAGACTCTGTGCAGCTGCTTAATAAGTGTTACCCAAAGCCAGCCTGTCCTTCATATGTAATTAGCAAATATAAAACAATGCTAATGAGACCCCTGAAAATGATCCTGCTCTGAAAGTTGTTTCTCTGGAAAGTATAGTTTTGGGCACTTGTTTTGTGTGAACATCTATTGTTCTTTCTAATTCTATTTGTTCTAATGAGTTTTTCCAGCATGTTTGTGTTAGTTCTTTGTCACTTTGACCAAAATACCTGACAAGAACAGCTTAGAGGAGGGAAAGTTTATTTTGAGCTCCTGATTTCAGAGGTTCAGGCCATGGTTAGCCAACTCCATTACTCTAGGCCTAAGGTAAGGCAGAATGTCACGGTGGAAGGGTATGGCAGAAGAAGACTGCTCAGCTCATGGCAGCTAGGAAGCAAAGGGGGAGAGAGAGCATGAGCAAGGGGCCAGGGACAGATGTACTCCAAGGCCACACCTCCAGTGACCTAGTTCCTTTAGCTATGCCACACTTCCCTACAGTTAATATCCACCGGTTCATTCAGTTGTCAGTGGATTAATCCAGAAAATGGATTCAACCACTCATGAGGTCAGAGTGTTGTCAATCAGGCCTAAAAGCCCAACTCTGAAATTTACCACATTGGGATATGTACTTTCAAAACATGATATTTTTCAGGGGACATTTCAGATCCAAACCATAATAATATTTAAACTGAAGATCCTTGAAATATTTGACACCAGTGTTTGATACAATAGAAATGTTTATGAGAAGTACTATAATTTGAAGATATTTTCACTTTTTGTACACTTTTCATTTTTCTTTTTTGGGGGGCAGGGCATGGGGGAGATACCAGGGATTGAACTCAGGGGCACTCAACCACTAAGCCACATCCCAAGCCCTATTTTGTATTTTATTTGGAGACGGGATCTCACTGAGTTGCTTAGCACCTCACTTTTGCTGAGGCTGGTTTTGAACTCACAATCCTCCTGTCTCAGTTTCCAGAGCTACTGGGATTAGAGGTGTACACCACCATACCTAGCTGTATACTTTTCATTTTTATACTTACTTTTTACTAATCTTCTTAAGACATTTCAAAGTGAATATTTTTAAAGCAGCCCTAATAGAATGAAAACTCTTAGGAAATCTATAATAGAATCGAGTATATATATATATAACTTCTACATCAATTTGTTCATTAATTTGTCCAGATTTCAACTAACAGTACGCGACCTGCTTGCTGGTACACCAAACTTGGGTTCTTTCCTGATCCCCGACCTTTCCCTTTGCCCTTGTCATCACTGTTCAGCGATGGAGGAAATGTGGGTTGTGCTGATGTTGTTGTTCAAAGAGTATACCCTATGCAGGTATGATGCTTGCTGTCTATTTTCTTCCTTTGAGGCAATTAATTTGAATGCTCCCTGCCAGCTGTTTTTGTTGTTGTTATTTTAATATAACACATTATGCAGTGGATGGAGAAGACATCTTCAGGATTGTACATATTTCGCAATGAAAGAGAAGAAGAAAAGGAAGCAGCAAGATATGCAGAGGCACACCAAAAGAAACTAGAAGCCTTATTCACCAAAGTGCAAGCAGAATTTGAAAAGCATGAAGGTAAAGTGCAATATATATTACAAATTATTATTTTTTCTATGAAAAGTTTAAAGGCTTTTAATTTAATATTTGTAATTAAGTGAATTGTATTTGAATAGTAATTAGATTATTTTTATTCTGAGTGAATATTTTTTATTTGAATATTACAGATGCACAGATAAACATTGAACTTATCTCAAATTATCATTGCTTATTTTCGAAACACTGACTTTTAGATGCTTGTAGTTATCTCAGGGAGTAACAGATGACATGTCCTCAGCATTTTTCAGTGCCCTTAAGTAAACTTCCTCTTAAGATTTAGGGTGAAAGTATGTAGAGAATTCTTTTGTGCTGTTAGAGAAAAAAGAGAAACAAGGAAGAAACCATCAGATTATTTTTCCCCTAAGCCATCTGTTACTCTTCTTCCTTATTGTCTTTTTTTTTTTTTAATATTTTTTTAGTTGTAGATGGACACAATAATCTTTATTTTATTCATTTATTATTTTATGTGGTGCTGAGGATCGAACCCAGTGACTCATGCATGTGAGGCAAGCGCTTTACCACTGAGGTATAATCCCAGCCCCTGTCTTTATCTACATTGTATAACTTGACATTTTTGTCTTTGGAGTGGTCAGTTTTTTTGTGTTTTTGGTTTTTTTTTTAGTACTGGAGATTGAACTCAAGGGTACTCAACCACTGAGCCACATCCCCAGCCCTATTTTGTGTTTTATGTAGAGACAGGGTCTCACTGAGTTGCTTAGCGCCTCGCCGTTGCTGAGGCTGGCTTTGAACTAGCAATTCTCCTGTCTCAGCCTCCCTAAGTGCTGGGATTACAGGCTTGCGCCACCATGCCCCTCTAGGGTGGTGGTCAGTTTTTATGTATACTTGTTAACAAGGATAACAAGGACTTGTTATCTCTGTGGAATCAATTTTAATAAGAAAAATTATATGTTTTTATGTTCGAACCACATAAATTTACTTTTTCTAATATACTTTTTTTGTTGCTAACAGTTTTATAATTTCCTTATGATTTTATATTTTATTTAACGTCATATTCTATGTGTTTACAGAAAAATTGTACTCCCAATATTTTATTTGTTTAAAATTATTACAACTCATACTATTTTCATAAGTAGAGAATCAATAACAGAAACCATTTTCTTAATTTACAAATTAAGTAAACTATGTATAACTATTTTTTTTTAACCATGAGTACACCAGTTTTAAATTTTTCAAAAAACTTTTAGCAAATAGATGGTTTTTTTTTTTTTTTTTTTTGGCCTGGTTCTCTATTTTGCACTGTTCTTCAAATTTTGGTTTAACTCATTAGTGATTTTTTTTCCCTTAGAAAACACAACAAAACAGTGTACACCATCACGCGCACTAACAAGACAGCAAGTCCATGCTCTGCAGGATGGGGCGGAGCTGTATGAAGCAGTGAAGAATGCAGCAGACCCAGATTACCTTGAGGTAAGCCAGTAAGAGGCAGAGGCTGAGCCTTGGTCCTCACCCTGAAGGTGGGAAGCTGTGGTGACTTTCTGGCTGTTATGGGAAGCAGTACATTGGAGTATTGCATCTTTCAAAGGGAATGAGCACACTTCTGGTGTCCTCAGTAATGCGCCAAGCCACCGTGATGTATTTTTGATTCTATATCAAATGGAGATTGGGAAAATTCATGTATTTCTTGCTGTTTTTCTTAAAAAATATTTTTAGTTGTAGATGGACAAATACCTTTATTTTATTTATTTATTTTTATGTGGTGCTGAGGATCGAACCCAATGCCTCACATATGCTAGGCAAGTGCTTTACCACTGAGCTGCAACCCCAGCCCCAAGTTCATGTAGTTCATATGTTAATTAAACATGGTTTAAGATGCAGCAAAACTTGTTTATTTTTAAGATAAAAAGTCTTTAGTGCAGTGTATTTGTTTCCATATTCTTGGTTTCTCAGGGCCTGCTTAAGGTTGTTCATCAATCTGTACCTTAAGGATGCTGGGACAGAAGAATTCCAGAAGCAATAAACTGTGTTAAAAACAGCAAAGCTCGGGCTGGGATTGTAGCTCAGCGGTAGAGCGCTTGCCTCGCATGCATAAGGCCCTGGGTTCGATCCTCAGCACCACGTACAAAACAATAGAATAAAGACATTGTGTCCATCTACAACTAGAAAAAATTTTGAAAAAAAAACAGCAAAGCTCTACTGTTTATTAGCTTAAAAAATTAGGTATAAAATGGTCATAAAATATATAATTTTAGTATCAAATTAGATGATATATCTAAAAGTTCCACACGCTTTAGTTACTATTATTAGAACGCCCATTTCAAATATTAAGATAAGCAACCTCCTAAATTAGATTTAGACACCTAGATGTCTAAAATAATGCGTGCTGATTCTAGGATTACTTTGCTAGGTAGGGAAGACAGGCAGTATTTTAGGAAAATTACTTATTGTTTATTGGTAAATTTCATTTATTTGATGACTTCATAAATGTGAATTTATTTTTACATTTATTACATAGTGGGACTACAAAATAAACATTCTATCAGTACTGTGAGCAGTGTTATTCTGAATAGAATTCCTTCCTGTCTCAAGTGTTACAACTTGGCTCTTCCAATGAGAAGCCCATTTTAAAGTCCGAAAGGATACTTGGTGCAAGTTGCCATGTTTAGGGTTTATTTGTTAAAGTTTGTGTGTTGTTTGAGTCGTCCTGAACATCGTTTTAATTCCATCCACAAAGTTTAAGAAAATGCTTATTAGTCTGGTCTGCTTTTATAGAATTAACAGATATTATAAGAAGGAACTAACGGGGACAGAATGAGAGCTGGAGGTCTGAGTTCAGCCACTTGTAGCTAGACAAGCAATTTGTCTCTTAGGGCCTCGTTCTCATGTTCTATCAAGTGGAAGCATACAAGTGGGTTCTCTCTAAAGCTCTGAGTGTATCTAATTATATGAGATTTGAATTAGATGAAATCATCATTGTAGAGTTCTTAGAGGGGAAAAAAACAGCCATCAATTTCTAAACTAACCCTGTTAAAAGAATTTGTTTGCAATGGCAATGTTGAATATCACAGACCTAAAATTGCAGAATTAAAAAAAAAAATCATGTTTAAACTAAACCCTTTGTATTTAGAAGACTTTTTTGGGATACAAAGATTTTATAGTCTTCCTTCCCAGAATTGATTAGGACATTAAGATGTATAAGACTGCAGCAAGTCTCATATGTCTAGATTCCATTTCCTATTTTTTCTTTATTCATTTATTTTTGTTATACTGGATAAAATTCCAAGAAGGAACAGACAGGAATTGGCTGAAATTAGTGGGGAAAATGTGTCAAGACATAGATAAAAGTGCTTGTAGTAAATGTCTGTTTCAGATTCTATCTACTGTTCCAAAGAATTGATGAAATTGAACTGTAGGAGCTGTGAGTAAAGAGACATCCTCTTAACATGTGGCAAGTTATTCATTCTCTTCTGTTCCTCAGTTTCATCTACTATAATACAGAAACAGTAATAGCACCTACATTATAGGATTATTATGAGGATTAAATAAATCAGTATATTTACTACACATAGATCCATTTATCAAATATAGTGAGTGTTCATGTTAGCCATTTATTACATAGATAGTGGTGGTTGTGATTAGATTACATTTAGAATTAGAGGAAACCCCCCCCCCAGAAAATTTGTCACAAGGATTAGTAAACTGTCTGAAGCCTCTGAAGATATTGTGTGATAAACAGTACATTAATTCATATCCTTAAAATGAATTCTAATATATTGTATGTTATTCCTGTTTAAAGCAATTCGATTCCAGTAGGTGGGACTTTCTGGTTTGTTTTGTTTGCTTTTTTTATTTCAATATTTTAAATGGTCACAGGGTTATTTCAGTGAAGAGCAGTTAAGAGCTTTGAATAATCACAGACAGATGTTGAATGATAAGAAACAAGCACAGATACAGTTGGAATTCAAGAAGGCCATGGCATCTGCTGAACAGGAAGAACAAGGTTCATCAAGGGATGTTACAACTGTGTGGAAGTTACGTATTGCAAGCTACAAGAAAAAAGAAAAAGATACAGGTTAGTGTGCATCTTTTTTGTTCATATCAGTTAAGTCAAAAAATAGCATTATTATATTGGGGCTGGGATTGTGGCTCAGCGGTAGAGCGCTTGCCTCGCATGCGTGAGGCCCTGGGTTCGATCCTCAGCACCACATACAAAGCAATGAAATAAAGACATTGTGTCCATCTACAGCTAAAAATATATTTTAAAAAATAGCATTATTATCAATGATTGCAAATGCTAGGTAGAGTATAAAGTCAGTGTATAGCAGGAGAGCAGAGTGGGCTGCCAGCACCCACAAGTAACAGAACCCTTAGATCCTTATTGTTATCTGTGCTTGATTTTTCTTTTCTTTTCTTTTTTCCTGTACCTGGAATTGAACCCAGGGTTACTTAATCACTAAGCCACATTCCTAGCCCTTTTTTAATGTTTTATTTTGAGACATGGCCTTGCTAAAGTTGCTGAAGTTGATCTCAAACTTGCAGTCATCCTGAGTCGCTGAGATTATAGGTGTGCACCACTGCATCTGGCCTGTATTTGTTTTTAAATAAGAATTTTAATAATTATCAGTTCTTC
Source organism: Geosciurus inauris (assembly GCA_004024805.1). Lineage (NCBI taxonomy): Eukaryota > Metazoa > Chordata > Mammalia > Rodentia > Sciuridae > Geosciurus > Geosciurus inauris. The sequence continues at coordinate 142,999 of PVHX01003019.1, read as the reverse complement.
CCCTTGTGTCTTCTTCATATTTCTCTAAACAGCTTTGTTGAGTATCTGGCGTCCATCATCAGACTTATATTCCCTGTTAACAGAGGGAAAGAGATACAGAATCTATCATCTTGCAACATCAAAATCTAAAAGTAAATCTGAAAGAGCTAACATACAGCTATCAGCAACAAAAAAAACTCGATACCAACAATTACCGGTAAAAACCTTTCATTTTAATTTTTCAATGTTGATAAATGCATATTATTCTGGAAAATATCCATATACTGAGTGTTTTGTTTTGTTTTTGTAGGCTTCTGATGAAGTCTTATTCCAGGTTTATCATCCAAGGGAGCCCCTTCACTTCAACAGACTATTAGACCCAGACTTTCAGCCACCTTATTCTGAAGTGGACCTAATAGGATTTGTGATATCTGTTGTGAAAAAGATAGGTAATTGTAGCTTTTTATTGATTTACTTGAAAAACAATACCTTTTAAACTTCATCTTCTAATGACTAGTTGGATCTTCCAGTTGACAAATTTGCTAACTAGCAATGTGAAAGTAGTCATCTTTTAATCTCTAATACTTAAGGAAAGCAGTTCTACATTATTTTCAGGGTAACAGTGTACATCCCATTCTGTACAACTTATTTTAAAGAAATGTTTTTGCAGCATAGTAGTAATTACTATTAAATAATTATAATCTGCTCAGTTAGCACATCATTCAAACCTCCAACATCTTCAGCTTTTACTGCTTCCCAGCATCTTAGCCAGTGTATCTCTATTTTATTCTTAAATGTGACACAACACATTCTTTCTGTATGTTTTATCTATATGATACCCTTGTCTGCCTGAGCACTGCAAATTATTAGGACCCAGCTTCAGTCCCTCCTTAGGCACGAAGCCTTCCATTTCTTGATGACTTACTGTGTCCCAGGCACCTCAGCCTCAGTCCTGACTCTTTCTCCCACTCCAGCCATTGTGACACTCTCCTGTACTACTCTTTTTGGTAGCCAGCCACGTGGCTGGCTCTCTTGGAGCCTTCAGTCTGTGGTCAAATGCAACCTTGTCAGGAGTCAGCACCCCTTCCCTAGCCACTATTCCTAAAAGAAAAGCACCCCCTCTGCTCCCCAGCCCAGCACTCTTTCCCCCCTTTGCCCTACCTCACCTTTCTCCATAGCATCTCCCTCTACACCTGTTAACATGTGTTTATGCTCTTCTCTCCCTTTTTTGGAATATAAGCTCTATAAGAACCAGGACTTTGTTATTGCTATATTCCCAGTGTATGCAAGATAGGGTCTTAAGGATGGATTGTTGTTGTTTTTTACCAACTTCTCTGTCATGATTTCTCCCTTCCTCAATTCTTTGGCTAAAGTGTACCATTTTTTGTTTGTTTGAGAAGGCTTCAAATATGCTATATTCCATGAGGTCCTCATACTTTCAAAATGCATACCTGCTGCCTTATTTCTGAGACTACATCTGGGATTTATATATAGATGTAATCTCTAATCCAAAAATACGAAATCCTCCAAAATCTGAAACTTTGAGTACCAATGTAACACTCCAAGTAGAAAATCCACACCTGACCTCGTGTGATGCATTGCAGTCAAATGTAGGCACATTAAAGATACTGTATTAAATTACTTTAAGGCAGCTAGGCATGATGGAACACACCTGAAATCCCAGTTACATGGAAAACTGAGGCAGGATCTCAAGTTTGAGGCCAGCCTGGGCAACTTAGTGCAACTTCATCTCAAAAGAAAAAAAAAAGGGATATAGCTCGATGATAGGGGACTCTTTGCATTCAATTCCCAGTACCACAAAAAGAAAAAAAAAAAGAAAACATTGCCTCCAGGCTACATGTATAAGATGTATAAGAAACATAAATGAATTTTGTGTGTAGACATGGATCTCATCCCAAAGATGCCTTATTATGTTTATGAAAATATGCTAAAATTCAAAACACTTCTAGTCCCAAGCATTGCAGATAAGGGATACTCAGCCTGTGTAATATTATGAAATCATGTTTTTTCTCTTTCCCTTATTTTGTCATGGAACAGTTTAGAACTGGCATGATTTTTCCCTAAACGGGGACTTTTCCTAAATGGCTGATTTTCTTTTTATTTCAGGACACCTAAAGAAGATTTATGTTTTGAAGTCCAAAATCTTAACTAAGCTATGTATTAGTAAAAGCTTTCTATAGGGGCTGCAGTTGTGGCTCAGTGGTAGTGTGTTTGCCTAGCACATGCGAGACACTGGGTTCGATCCTCAGCATCACATAAAAACAAATAAATAAAAATAAAGGTATTGTGTCCATCTACAACTACAAAAATATATTTTTAAAAAAAAGCTTTCTGTATAGCATTCTCTTGGAACATAGGTGGTGTTTTTTTTTTTCTAATCTGCGGGTCCAGTGCTTTATATATTTCTGGGAAATCTTCCGGTTTTGAGAATATCTTTATTAGGAGGCCTACTTCAGGAATACCAGTTAGCCCTATGTTGGATTTTTCTGAGGGGGGTGGTCATACTAGGCATTAAACTCAGGGGCACTCCACCACTGAGCCACATCCTCAGCCCTATTTTATGTTTTATTTAGAGACAGGATCTCACTGAGTTGCTTAGTGCCTCACCATTACTGAGTCTGGCTTTGAACTCGCAATTCTCCTGTCTCAGCCTCCCAAAATGCTGGGATTACAGGTGTGCGCCACCGTGCCTGGCTGGATTATTTTTGTTTTTGTTTTTGTCATTGCTTTTATCTTTTTTGTTCTTTCCATCTTTATTCACCAGGATTATAATCAGCCTTTATGTCCTTAATTTTTTTTCCTGCAATATACTATGTATGTCTTGTTCCTTGTTATTTCTAATATATTTGTCTGTCCCGTTGTGATGATCTATTAGTGTGTTCAGTTTCTTTCTTTGGTTTTTCAGTCTTTTTGTCTTGCAGAGCTATTTATCTTATATGCAGGCATACTTTTATTGGCTATATATTCCTACTGAATTCTGTACCTTGAATCAGTTGTGAAGAATTTGGAAGTTTTCTTCCGTTCTTTGAGTTTTATTTTCTAATGAGTTATACTCTTTGCTTTTTGCTCTGTGCCCTTTTAAAGAAAAAAAATGTTCTTTTTAGTTATACATTAAATTCATTTCAACATAATTATAAAAGCATGGAGTATATAATTCAGTCCCCAGTATTTCCTGTTTCTCTTCCCTCCCCTTGTTCCTTTCCTTCTACTGATCTTTCTGCTATTTACTTATAGGTTTTTTTAATTAGTGTCTTGTGAATATACATGATGATGAGATTCACTGTGGTATGTTCCTGAATGTACATAGGAAAGTTAGGTCAGATTCATTCTGCTGTTCTTCCCTTATCCCGTGCCTTCTCCTCCCCCTCAGTCTCCTTCATCTACCAACTGATCTTCTATTTTAATGACATCCACCCCACCTTTTCCTTTCTCTCTTTTTCTTTTTCTTTTCTCCCCCTTATGTGCCTATCTTCCAAAATCAGAGAAAACATTCAACCTTTGTGTGCCCATTTTTTAATGTGGTTCGTTTGATTAGTTGTGTTTTACTGCTTTGTGTGTTTTCATTGGCTATTATTAATATGCTACATTTTTGCCATACCATTTAAGTTCATCTTGGTCATGCCATGACTCTCTCCACATGTCTTACTGTTATATGGGAATAGACTGTAAGGGGTCTGAAGGTACAAACAGGGAAATGAGTTGGAGACTGTTGGGATAATTTAGGTAAGATATGATGGTAGACCAGACAAAAGTTCTAGACATGGCAAGAAGCAGTTAGATCCCAGTTGTATTTTGAAGGGACAGGGACAGTGTGGGATGGTCTGAGCATCTAGAAAAGTAGAGCTTCCATTCACTGAGAGGGAAGGACTGCAAGAAAGTATATTTGTGGAGAAATTCAGGAGCTCAATTTGGGAAGGGAAGTAGTAGGTGCTTATTAGGCATCTAAGTAGAGGTGTCTACTTGACAGTTGGTTTTGTAGGAGTCTTCAGTATGGTATTAACACTTTCATCTGAAAAAACATTCTCTTGTTCCCAAGTCCCATTCTAGTGACTTGGGAAATATTTCTAAGGGAAATAGTCTGGGATGAAGATATAAATTTGGAAGTCATTGGCAGACAGGTGATATTTAAAGCCATGAGACTGAGGTCACTGGGACGTGGGAGTAGATAGAGAAGAGATCCAAAGCCTGATTTAAGTACTTTGATGCTTAGAAACGAAGGAGATAAAGGAACCAGTAAAGGGAACAGAGGTGTAGCCAGAGGGGTGGCAGGAATACTGAGGAAACTGGAATCCTAAAGCCAGGAGACAAAATCATTGTCTGGCATGAGAGTGATTGAGTCTGTCAAATGCTGTTGGGCAGCATTGGTGCGAGGTGAGGACTAAGAGTTGACCACTGGCTTTAGCACCACGTCGGAGCCCGTAGGGGAGCTGTAGGAGTGAGTGACCGAGGGAAGTGAGAGGAGTATATAGCCAGGGTAGGCATTGCGGAGATACTTTGTTTTAAGGGAAGGAAACTGAAGCAGTTGCTAGAATGGAACTTGGGAACAAGAGATTGTTTTTTCAGATGAAAGTGTTAATACCATACTGACAAAGTCCAGTAAAGGAGGTAAAAATTGATGATAGAAGGAAAACAAGAGACACTTAGAGCACTGTTTTGGTCACATGCAGATGGTGTGCAATGGCTACATGGTAAGATTGGCCTTAGCCAATGGTACAGATAGGCAAAGCAGGTAAGGCATTTAGGTGCAGGTACAGGTGAAAGAGCTAGTACGGAAGTGGACACTTGGGGCAGACCTGTTCTGAGTGCTTCTGATTCCTCACTGAAATAGAGAATTGAGTCATCCCTGAGAGTCAGAATGGAGGAAAAGTAGTGAAGGTTTGAAAAGAGAAAAGGCACGAAGTCATCATCCAAGAAAGTGGCAGAGTGACCGCCATGCCCACTGGAGGTTAACATTCATGAATGCATTTTTTTCCCAGCCATGTCCACCTGTGAATGTGTGGGCATGAAGTAGTTGGAAAATGGAATTTAAGCAGTCGTAGTTCAGCTTGGTGAACAAGAGGAGAATGAATGAATTTGGGGGTATCTGCAAGGGAAGGATTTTGACAGTTGGCCTCTGGTATTCAGCATGATACAGAGAAAAGAGACATTAGGAAAATGTGGAACAGTGAACAGGGGTAAGAAGACTGGGTGGTAAATCCCAGAGGGCTGAAGGATTGTTTGAATTAGGGTCCTGGAGGGTGAGCTGGAAAGGTCAAAAGAAGGTGGTTGAAAAACAAGATACTTCAGATTCTGGAGAAGATGAAAGTACCGGAAATAACAAAGTCTGAGGTACATCCAGTGGATGAGTTAGTGATGGAAAACGGGACACGAACATTCAGGAAGAAAAAACAGGGAAATGGGAACCCAGGATTTTGGAAGTATTACCTGTGCAGATACTGAAATCACCATGAAAAAGGGCTGCAGTAGTGACAGAATGACAATGAGTGATGAGTTAAAAGCCTCAAAAAGTGAAAGGAAGTGAGTGACCCAGGGGTATGCAGATGCCTACAACCAGTGGAAGTAATGGATGGTCGAGGTGATAACATGAGATTCACAGTGGAGTGTTTTCAGGACAAGGGAGGGAGTGGCATTGAAGAGTTAGGAAGACCCCCAGCCTTCATTAGCAGGGGTCTACAGAGACAGCTGTGCCCTTAGTCAAGAATCAGGTTTTGGTCACAGCAAGGTGGCAGAGAGCATTACTGAAAAGGCTGAGGGTGACAGAGGCCCAGTGACAGGATTCTAGGAGGCAGAGAGAGGTAGGTAAAAGGGTGTTGCAAAAGGCCAAATGCAAAGGCTGGACACTGAGTCCAGGGAGCACTAGGTGACCCATGAGCCTGAGCTTGTGGAGACTTGCTTGGGATTAGTTCTGTTGGTCCCAATGCAGACAGGTGGTGGCAAGGCAGGGTGTGTGGGAGAGGAAAAAAGGAGGATGCCGCCAGAACCCTGTGTAGTTGGCTCTTTTTCTGTTGATCTAAGACCAGTTTGACTTTCCATCTTAGTTTACAGTGTGAGGGATGGACATTCGAGTTTCTGTCCACTGTACAGTCCATATCCCTGGAGGATATCAGCTGAGCTTCTAGGTCATTTTCCCAAGTTCAGTGAGTAACCCTGCATGCTAATTCAGATAATAGAGCTTTCCTTATTTGTAGTTTTTTGGTGAATATTACTTTCTTGTTTTGGTATTTTAATTTGATGTTTTATGCCAGAGGGAGACTATTAGGAAGTTTCAGAGTGCCACCTGAAGCTGGGAGTCACTCAAGTCTAATCATGATGCTTCTCAGCTTAAAATCTTCAGCAGCTCTGTCCCTTAGAAAATGAAACTCAGGCAGTTCTGTATGCCAAAAAAGCCCTTCAGCTTCCTTCTTTCAACCACCACCCCACGCGCCTCAGCTAAATTGTACGATTTCACATTCCTGACGTGCAATAGCATTTAATGCTTCCTCCCTTTAAAAATGTTCTTCACTTTGCTTAAAATGTCCTTTCATTCTCCCCCTCATGATGAATTCTTCCCACTCAATACTCAGCTCTGATGTTAGCTTCCTGGCCAGTACTCATGATCAGGTTAGAGAGGCCTGTCTTCAGCTTCTGTCACATGTTGTATGTTTGTTTCAGCACTGTCTGCATGGTTCATGGCCCTCTCTCTGCATTTCTGAGTTACCCCTGCCCAAGCCCAATAATACTGTGATCTCTTTAAGAACAGAGGGACTGTGTTTTAATTTCTTTCCATCCCCACTTCTAACATAATAGAGTGTGAGAAGGTGTTGAAAACCTGTGTGCACAGCATCTCTAGCAACCCTCATGGAACACTGTTCATTGGCCATTATCATCCCACTTTATAGATGAGGAAACTGGAGCTTGGAGAGGTAAAATAGCCTATTAAGGGTACAGTGCTAGAAAGGAATTTGAACCCATACTTTCAGGATCTAAAAGCTCATATGTTCATTTTGGCACTCCATGCTGCCAAATTAAAACCAAACCCAACATTTGAGAGTCAGTCTTTTTTTTTTTTTTTTTTTTTTAATGTAGAGACAGGGTCTCACTGAGTTGCTTAGCACCTCGCCTTTGCTGAGGCTGGCTTTGAACTGTGATTCTCCTGTCTCAGCCTCCAAAAGTGCTGGGATTACAAGTGTGAGCCACCACGCCCTCTGCTAATGTTTTGGTACTGTATTATACAATCATTGTGATAAATGAATTAATTGAGACCATCTCTTAAATTGGGTTCCTTGGGAGTAAGACTTGGATGAAAGTGCCCTTGGGAGCAGGGGCAGCAGTTGGGCAAAAGGAGAAGATTCACCCTTTCCCTCCATGGGGCCTTGCAGAGCTCAGATTAAAGCATGACAAGGTGAGGCAAGGGGCCAGTCCCTGGATGCTGGCTTCCTTCAGGGAGCATGGTCACCTTAGGCAAGACAGCACCCTTCTTTCCAGGGGTGGCTCATGCCTTGGTTCTGAAGGAGGATCTGCGCCTGCACCTGGGCGTCTACCCCAGTGGAGTCTGATGATTTTATAAACTGCTAAGTGCTTTGTCATTTTAATGACATGTTGGAAAAGGAATTAAAAATGTGCAAAGGATTCTATGTGGGTTCAGAATAGCCCAGACTACAAAATTGCAGAATATTTTTCTTTTTTTCTTTTTTTTATTTTCATGAAGATTTATATACTGCCAGCATTCTAAAGGTGTTAGGTTAAATTCTTCTATTCATTACAATTTGTACAAGATGTGTTGTAGTTGGGGAAATTCCATTTCTTTTGATATAATTTGATCTAGATATGGAACCTCTCCTTATAAAAAAAAATGAAATGAAGAAAAATTACCCTTAAGTTTTTGTTTGTGTATTCGAATGTTTTTCAGTAGGCATGTATTGCTTTTATAGTTGGAAGGAACACAATGTGTGTTAAAGAAGGACATTTTGGAGAAAGACAGTAATAAAATGATTTTGAATATAATTAGAGACAGGTTACAAAATTAAAAAATTGAATGTGGTTGAGAAATTTATAATATCTCTAAAAGCAGTATTTAATATTTAATTTAAAATTGTCTACTAAATAAATCAACTTGTAACTTGGAAAAACAAAATGAACAAATCATTATCTAAAAGAACTGAATGATAGTTTTTTCCATTCTTTATCATTTACTGGGTATACATAATCTTCAGAGTAACAGAAACAAAAAACTAGAAATAGAATTGAATGCTTAATGCCAGTCCAAACCTAGTTTTATCTAGCCTCAGTCCTGTTGTGGCTTATCCAGAGGCAGCTACCTATTTTTGATATTAGAATTTTATAATTTTTTATTTTGAACTAATTTCAGATCTTCAAAAAGTTGTAGAAATAGTAGTCTCCCAATATTTCTCACCCAGCTTTCCCTAATATCATCTTGTGTGACCATAGTACAATTATTAGAATTAGGAAGTTGACATTGGCACAATGTTATTCCATACACTCTAGGTTTGTTAAAATATTTGACTTTTAAGTTTCTTTATACTGTTTTCCTTTTTCGGTTTCAGGATCCTAAACAAGATCCCACATTGCATTTATTTTTCTGTAGTCTGCTCTGGTCTTTTAACAATCCCTTAGTTAACTCAGGGGCATTCGACCACTGAGCCACATCCCCAGCCCTATTTTGTGTTTTATATAGAGACAGGGTCTCACTGAGTTGCTTAGCGTCTCACCATTGCTGAGGCTGGCTTTGAACTCGTGATTCTCCTGTCTCAGCCTCCCTAAGTGCTGGGATTACAGGTATGAGCCACTGCGCCCGGCTCTTAGTTAGCTTTTGTTTGTCATCATGACACTTTTGAATGGATTGATCATTATTTTTTTAGCATTTCCCTCAAGGTGAGTTTGTCTGGTATTTTCTCATGACTGGAGTAAAGCTATGCATTTTGGGCACAACTGCCACTGAAATGATGGTATGTCCTTCATACATCAGATGTTGATATTTTTTAGTAGTATACTGGTAACCGTAACCACTTGGTTATGATGATATCTGCCAGTCTCCCCCCCCCCATAAAATAACTGCCTTTCCCCTTTGTAGTTAATAAAATGTCTTTGTGGAGATTCTTTGAGACCGTGCAAATCCTATTTCACCTCAGATTTTCCCCCATTAATTTTAGTGATTATCAGTGATTTTTGCTTGCAACAGTTATTAATGTAATATTGCCTAATGATGATTTTCCTTTTTTCTTCATACTATCTACATGAATTGGAATTTATTGAAATTCTATGAGGAAAAAAATGCCCCTTTTCCTCCATTTATTTACTTATTCAATTATTTATATCAGTATAGACTTAGGAATGTTTATCCTATACTGATTAGAATTCACTACCTTTACACTGGTATTGCCTCAGTTTTGGCCACTAGGAGCCTTTCAGGTTGGTACATGTGTTTCAATAAGTCATCTTCACTTTTTGAGCATTTCCTTAATTTTGGTGACAGAAGATGTTGCAGGTTCATCTTGTATGTTCCCTTCCCCAGTCCTGGAAGCAACCCTTTCTCCAAGGAATTTTGGCTCTTTTTGGTACAAAGTGGTGTTTAAAACCAGGGTCTAGGGCTGGGATTGATGACTGACATTGATTGGTGTGAAATGAAATCTCAGTGTAGTTGATTTGCATTTCCCTAATTGCTAATGATGTTGAACATTTTTCATATTATTCACTGGCCATTTGTATTTATCCTTTTGAGAAGTGTCTCTTTAATTCATTTGCCCATTTCTTAATTGGGTCATTTGATTTTTTTTTATATGTTTTTTGAGTTTTTTATATCTTCTAGATATATAATATATATTAATCCTGTGTCAGAAGAGTAGCTAGCAAAGAATTTCCCCCATTCTGTAGGTTCAGTCTTCACAGTCCTAATTCTTTGCTGTGCAGAAGCTTTTTAATTTGATGCCATCCATTTATTAACTCTTGGCATTATTTCCTGAGCTCTAGAGGTCCTATTGAGAAAGTTGTTGCCTGTGCCTATATGTTGGACTTTAGATCCTACATTTTCTTCTAGGAGTTGCATGGTTTCTGGTCTAATTTCTAGGTCTTTGATCCATTTTGAGGTGATTTTTTTGTGCAGGGTGAAAGATAAGGCTCAAGTTTCATTCTTCTACTTATCGAAACCAGTTTTTCCACTACCATTTGTTAAAAAAGAATATCTTTTTGGAGGAAACCCTTCCAAATTCATTCTGTGAAGCTAGTATCACTGTGAAACCAAAACTAGACAAAGACACATCAAGGAAAGAAAACTGCAGACCAATATCCCTGGTTAACACAGGTACAAATTTCTCAATAAAATACTGGTAAATCACATACAAAGGCACCATGATCAAGTGGGGTTCATCCCAGGGATGCCACTTTGGTTCAACATACAGAAATCAGTAAGTATAATTCACCACATAGTGGACTTAAAGACAGAAATCATGCAATTATTCTCAATAGACGCACAAAATGCATTTGACAAAATAGAGCACCCATTCATATTCAAACAACTAGGGATAGTAGTAACATACATCAATATTATAAAAGCTGTGTATGTTAAATCCAAGGCCAACATCATTCTAAATGGAGAAAAACTGAAACCATTCCCTCTAAGAACTGGAACAAGACAGGGATGCCCTCTTACCAATTCTATTCAACACAGTCCAACTCTGGCCAGAAAGTTAGGCAACAGAAAGAAATTAAGGGGATACCAATAGGAAAAGAAGAGCTCAAACCATCCCTATTTGCCAATGACATGATCCTGTATTTAGAAGACCCAAAAAACTGCACCAGAAAATTTCTACAACTCATAAATGAATTCATCAAAGTAGCAGGATATAAAATTAACATCATAAATCAATTGTGTTCCTATACACCAATGATGAATCAGCTGAAAGAGAGAAATTAGGACTATCCCATTCACAATCACTTTAAAAAAGAAAAATCAGCCGGGCACGGTGGCTCAAGCCTGTAATCCCAGCACTCAGGGAGGCTGAGACAGGAGAATCGCGAGTTCAAAGCCAGCCTCAGCAATGGCAAGGTGCTAAGCAACTCAGTGAGACCCTGTCTCTATATAAAACACAAAATAGGGCTGGGGATGTGGCTCAGTGGTCGAGTGCCCCTGAGTTCAATCCCCAGTACCAAAAAAAAAAAGGAGAAGAAAAGAAAAATCAAACAAAAGAGGTGAAAGACCTCTACAATGAAAACTACAGAACACTAAAGAAAGAAATCAAAGAAGACCTTAGAAGGTGGAAAGATCTCCCATGTTCTTGGATAGACAGAATTAATATTGTCCAAATGGCCATGCTACCAAAAGCACTATGCAAATTTAATGTAATTCCTATTAAAATTCCAATGATATTCTTCATAGAAATAAAAAAAGCAGTCACAAAATTCACTTGGAAAAATAAGAGGCCCAGAATAACCAAAGCAATCCTTAGAAAAGTGAAGCAGGATTCACCACAATACCAAACCTTATATTATACTACAGAGATGTAGTAACAAAAACAGCATGGGTTTGGCACAAAAACAAACATGAAGACCAATGGAATAGAAGACACAGAGACAAACATAACTGCAGTTATCTCATACTAGACAAAGGTGCCATAAACATACATTGGAGAAAAAATAGCCTTTTCAACAAATGGTGCTGGGAAAACTGGAAATCCAGGTAGATGAAATTTAACCCCTATCATCCTGCACAAAACTCACAAAGTGTATTAAAGACCTAGGCATTAAATCAAAAACCCTGCACCTACTAGAAGAAAATGTAGGCCCAACACTCCATCATGTCAGCTTAGGAATCAACTTCCACAACAAGACTTCTAAAGCATAAGAAGTAAAATCAATGGGCTAGGGTTGTGGCTTAGTGGTAGATCGTTTGCCTCACATACGTGAGGCACTGGGTTCAATCCTCTGCACCACATAAAAATAAATAAAGATATTGTGTGTCCATCTACAACTAAAAAAAATTTTTAAAAAAAGTAAAATCAAGAATTAATCAATGGGATGGTATCAAACTAAAAAAGCTTCACATCAAAATAAATAATCAAGAGCATGAAAAGAGAGCCCACAGAATGGGAGAAAAATCATTGCCACCTATACCTCAGATAAAGCATTAACCCCAGGATATATAAAGAATTCAAAAAATACCAAAAAAATCATAGTCAATAAATGGGCAAAGAAACTGAACAGACACTTTACAGAACAAATACAAATGAGAAAAAATATATGAAAAAATTTTCAACATCTCTAGCAATTAGAAAAATGCAAATTAAAACTGCACTGAGATTTTATCTCATTCCAGTCAAAATGACAATTATCAAGAACAAGCAGCAACAAATGTTGGTAAGGATATAGGGGAAAAGGGGTAGACTCACTCATACATTTCTGGTGGGACTGCAGATTGTGCAACCACTCTGGAAAGCAGTATGGAGATTCCTCAAAACACTAGGAATGAAACCATCATTTGACTCAGTTATACCACTCCTAAGTATATATCCAAGGCAGTTTAAAACCAGCATACTACAGTGATACAGCCACATCAATGTTTATAGCAGCTCAATTCACAATAGCCAAGCTATGGAACCAAGCAGGTACTCTTCAACGATGAATGGATAAAGAAGATGTGGTATATATACACAATGGAATATGACTCATCCATAAAAAAGAATGACTTTATAACATTTGCTGGTAAATGGATGGAACTGGAGACTACCGTGCTAAGTGAAATAAGCCAATCCCAAAAAAGCAAAGGCTGAATGTTCTCTCTGATATGCAGGTGCTAACACAAAAAGGGGGTAAGAAGAGAAGTTCGGTGGATTAGACAAAAGGGAGGGAAGGGAAGGGAAGAGGCTAGGAACAGAAAAGACAACAGAATGAATCTAACATGACTTTCCTATATACATATATGAATACACCACAGTGAATCTCCACACCATGTATCATCCACAAAACTGGGATCCTAATTAGAGGAAGATACACTTCATGTTTGTATAAATATGTCATCATATACTGTCATGTATAAGTAAAGAACAGATTTTTTTAAAAAGCATGAAGGGCAGTGTTGGGGGTGGGGCTCTTCTCCAGTGTATTTTCCAGCACCTTTGTCAAGGATCAGATGACTGTAGATGTGTAGGTTTATCTGTGTCTTCTATTCTGTACTACTGGTGTGTGTGCCTGTTTTTATACCAGTACCATGCAGTTTTTGTTACTATAGCTCTATAAATTTGAAGTTGGCATTGTGATGCCTTCAGCATTACTTTTTGGCTTAAAATTGCTTTAGCTATTTCTGGGTCTTTTATCCTTCCAAATGAATTTTGTAGCTGTTTTTTCTAGTTCTGTGAAGAATGTCATTGGTATTTGAGGAATCGTATTGAATTTGTATATTGCTTTTGGTAACACGGCCATTTTAACAATATTCAGTCTGCTTATCCATGAACATGGGAGATCTTTCCATATTCTGAAGTCATCTTTAATTTCTTCAGTGTTCTACAATGAGTTCTACTCACTTTCTTCAGTGTTCTGTTGTAGAGGTCTTTCACCTCTTTGGTTAGATTTATTCTTACATATTAAAAAAAAATTTTTTTTTTAGGCTACTGTGAATGGAATTGTTTTCCTTGTCGCTTTCTCAGCAGATTCACTGTTGATATATCGGAAAGCTACCAATTTGTGTATGGTGTAAATCCAGTTATTTTGTTTTTATCATTAACATATATTAAAATAAATAGGCATATTAACAATCCCTTGCATTTTTAAATTTATCTGATGATGTTTTTGTTTCATTCAAGGTCTTGCTCCTTTGGTCTATTTGACAGATGAATGTCATAATTTATTGGCAATAAAGTTTTGGATATATCTCAATGAAGACATTATTAAACCTCATATGTTAATTGCTGCAAGCAACCTCCAGTGGCGACCAGAATCGCAGTCAGGAATTCCTGTTTTATTTGCTGGAGATTTCTCCATGTTTTCTGCCAGTCCAAAAGAGGGCCACTTTCAACAGAGATTAAACAAAATGAAAAATACTATTGAGGTAAAATTACTTTCATCTTTACCACAAATTTTGTTAGTAGTTTTCTACTTTAAGGGTCCAACATCAAGGAGAAATAACTTATATGAAAACTGAGTAGTTAAAGTAGTATTTAAGATGAGATTTCATCATATATTAATGACCCATGAACTTGAATAGATAAGGGAATGGCAAATGACAAGCTATGGGAGAGAAAAGAATGTCTTGAAAGGAATCGAGTTAGGAAATTGAGAAGGATATTCAGAGATACAGACCACATAGGCAAAATGGAAATTGGAATCAAGAATATGAGTTACCTGTGGTTCACAGCAGTCGCCAGTGTGATTAGTTAATATGTAGACCACAAATTTACATTTATACTCTGTATCTAGAATCTTACAGTTTATACCTCTTTCATTTCAATGAATCCCAAATGGGAGACTCTAAAATTACTTTCCCTAGATCATATATGCATTTTATGTTTAAATTTCTATATGAATCATGTACTAATATTAGCTGATGTTTATTGAGTGCTTACTGTGTCAGGCCTTGTTCTAAGCCTGAGTCATTTAATTCTCCCCAAAACTCTATGAAGCAGGGAAGTGGTTTTTGAATTTTATTGATGAGAAACAAAAGTTAAATGGCTTGTCCTTTGTTATGTGCCAAGTTGGAAGGACCATGATTCACGCTTAGGCCACCTGAATGAAGAACTCAAAACTTCTAATTACTAGGCAGTGCTGCCTCCCTGTAAAATTTTGCATTCTGTAAATTGGTAGCTAGTGAAGAATTTATTAATCATTATTATTTTTTTAATTAGAAGAATTTATTTTTAAAATGCTTCTTGATTCTGTAGTTTAATATTTGAAAGGTGTGTTATTCAAAATTTGTGTAAATAACATTTTAAAAGCATCAAAGTAGTTAGCATATAAAGGAATTTTGTGTTTGTATTTTACTTAAAGACTCAATATGCATAGTGAAGAATAAGACTGATTTATCTAGTTTCTACATTGTGGGTAAAAGTCGCATTTACTATTTGGCGCTCCTGTAGGTTACCTACTGTTTATACCGCAGATTTTAAAAATTTTACAAAATGATCTCATGTATTAGGTTAGGTATGAAATTGCTGATATTTGGCCAGTTGTGGCTCCTCCAATACCAGTTCCATGTAGGTTTAACCCGTATAGTATTTTAGTTAGTGCTTGGGACAGTCGTGCAGTGAGGGAGGCAGTTCTTTGGTTTTACCTCCCCAACGAATACTCAGTGGGAGTGATGGTTTCCAGCTGTCAGGTAGCATATAGAACTGGAATGTGAGGCCCGATCTTCCACTCCAAATCCAGTATCATGATACCTTTCTGGTGATTGGGAAGATCTCTTACATCTCTTTCCTTCACACACACTCCCTGTCCTTCTGCAACTCCTCCTGTTTCTCACTCCTCAGCCCCTTCCTTCAACACCTAAATCACTGTTGTTTGTTTTGAATTTTTGTATTGGCATGTTTGATAGTTGCTGTCAAATTGTGGTTGTCTCATTCTTTGGTTCTGGTCTGAATTTATTATTTCTGGTCTTAAAGGAAATAACTTGCTGGAAACATTAATTCTGAATTTGTAACTTTTTCACTTTATTTTCTCAGAATATTGACATATTTTGCAATGATGCAGAAAAGAAACTTATGCATCTACTTAATGTAAATGATCCCAAGTGGTCCACCCCTAATAAAGAGTACACATCAGAGGCATACACTGCTCAAACAGTCCTTGGTACAGGAAATAAGTTTCTGGTAAGTCCATGTAAATTTAATAAATATATATGGTGATAGTGATATATTCTGGTGCATATGTGACATGGTAAAATGTGATTAATTAGAAAGTGGTTAATTGGTATATAGCTGCTATTGGTATAGGCTACTTGAAAATTATATCTTGTTTATTGAAGCAATTTTATAAAATTCTTTGGGGGCAAACTACAAACAAGTACTTTAATTTTTAGCATTCTAACTACATGTTAGATTAAAAAGCCCTTTTGGGCTGTTTCTTTTTGCTAGAAGAGCTCTTCTTTACCATTAGGGTTTTTTTGTTTTTGTTTTTGTTTTTCCTTTTCAATATCAGGCATTGAACCCAGTGGTGTTCTACCACTGAGCTACATCCCCAGTCCTTTTTATTTTTTTGAGACAGGATCTTACTAAGTTGCAGACTGAACTCTCCATCTTCCTGCTTCAGCCTCCTAAGTAGCTAAGATTACCAACATGGCTCCCTTAGGGTTGTTTCTAAGCTCAGTTTAACTCATAAAATCACAGTAGATGCAAATCAAGCTAAACCCTTTAATATTGGCTAAATCGCTAACACATGCTAAGTGTAGCTACATTAACACATTTAATCCTTACAACAACCCTATGGATAAAAGCTATTATTACAGATGAGAAGACTGGCATTTAGAGAGGTTAAGGAATAACTTAAGGTCACAAAGCTAGAAAAGTATGTATTAGGACCAGGAAGTGTGTGTTCTTTAAAATGTGTATCTTTGTTTAACCTATTAATGATAAAAAAGAAGATTTTGCATAAGTGGAATCCTCTACTTTGTCTTTTACTGTGATTACTCTTCATTTTCCTTTCTTTTCATATAATTTCTTATATCCTCCTATGCAAAAATTACTTTCTTCTGGCATAGGAATATGAATTTTTCTCCAAATGATCTAATGTATTAGCAATTGGATGAATGAGAATATAATTTTTTGTTGTTGTTTTGTTGGGGGTTTTTTTGGTATGAGGATTGAACTCAGGGGTACTCGACCACTGAGCCACATCCCCAGCCCTATATTGTATTTTATTTAGAGACAGGGTCTCACTGAGTTGCTTAGAGCCTCACCATTGCTGAAGCTGGCTTCGAACTCATGATCCTCCTGTCTCAGCCTCCTGAGCTGCTGGGATTACAGGCGTGCACCATCATGCCCGGCTGAGAGTATTTTTACAGAAAGGTTAATTTGATTTTGTTTTAAATACTGTGACATAATTATGATAGGTTACTTTTTGTTTTATTAGATGTCTTCTCCTAATAGTGAGATAAATTATCAGAGTCCATTATCACTTTGTACACCGAAAGGGAAGTCTGTGCCCACACCTGTATCTACCCACATGACCTCAAAGTCCTGTTCTAAAGGAGAGAAAGAGACTGATGACCCAAAAAACTGCAAAAAAAGAAGAGCCTTGGATTTCTTAAGTCGACTGCCTCTACCTCCACCTGTTAGTCCCATTTGTACATTTGTCTCTCCAGCTGCACAGAAGGCATTTCAGCCACCACGGAGTTGTGGCACCAAATACGAAACACCTATAAAGAAAAAAGAATTGAATTCTCCTCAAATGACTCCACTTAAAAAATTCAATGAAACTTCTCTTCTGGAAAGTGATTCAATAGCTGATGAAGAACTTGCACTGATAAATACCCAAGCCATTCTGTCTGGTTCAGCAGAAAAAAATCAACTATCTATCAGTGAATCCATGAGGACGTCCCCCTCCAGTTCAAAGGATTCTCTTAGACAGAAAAGATATTATATGACATCTCTGGTCAAAGGACAAGATAATTCCCAAAACAGCACAGAAGAATATGAAACCAGTATTCAGGACACAAGTGCAATAAGGAATATGTCTAAGAGATTGCAAAGGCAACAAAAATGAAAAGACAATAAATTAGTTATTGACTCAGTCTTTCCAGTTTGTAAGACATGTACAATTTCAAACTGCATATCAGTATTTGCGTAGTAAGACATGAGGCAGTTTCAGATTTACCTAAGTATTTTTATGTCATAGAGACATTCCTTGATTCTATTTTGGCATACTTTTATTTCAATTGTCTACCTTAAAACTATATTGAGTAACTAACTCCCTAGAAAATCTTGTTTAAATCTTTGAATTCAGTCACTACAGTGTTATAAAAGTAAATAAACGTACTCTTCTTTTAGAATGTGTCATTGCATAATTGAAACAAGGTTATTAGTAATTTTGACTCAGGTAATTCCATTTAGTTAACTTTAGGAGGTTCTTTTTGTTTGTTTTTTAAGAGGTAACCAACTATCAAATAGTTTTCATATGCATAATGCATACGTTGGTTCTGCCATAGTTCCATTCTGTTCAAGTCAGGATGAATAAGGATACTATAGTAGGGTTTTCTTCTGACCAATTCTTCATCCTTAAGTCAGCATGACTACAAAAAGAAAAAAAAAAGAAAAGAAAATAGAACCCTCAAGGTTAAAGCTTTCGTATGATTCCATTGTGACCTCTGAAATTGAATTACTTCAAGAGTTAAACTTTTTTAAAACAGTCATCCAGACTACAGTTTCAGAAACTATCTTACTCTCATATTGGTACTGCCTCTCTCTACTGTGTCTCCAGCACCATCACAGGACCTGAAATGCTCTTCCCATCAAACCCCCACCAAGGCAGAGGTTAGCAAGTTGAATTAAGATGATATTCTGTTGTTACCTTCTTAGGTTTAATAGAGAAAAGGGATATAGCAGTTCTAACCAAAAGTTAATAGTATGAAGAAGCTCTTGAGTCAAGGGTTTTTAACATATCCTGAATTTATATGTAATATTTGTTCAAATCTAATCACATTTTTAAAACTAAGAATAAATTCTTCTAAAAATGAACTTGTTTCCTTAACTGTGATCCATTGTTTCTCTCCTCCAAAAAGCATTCATATAATAGTCTATTCTTCTATTCTTAAGTGTTCTGCTAGTCTTATTAAAATTAAATGTGATTTAAGTTTTGTCCGTAACACAATCTGGTCTTCATATCCTGATCATCTCCTTGTGATCCACTCTAGACCGGATCAAACTAGAGTTTCATGTGAACAGGAAGGATTTTAAGGATTCAGATTTCCTTTTTGAATCTTAGAAAACATGCTATTACCTCCTCCATTCTCATTCATACTACTTGTTATAGAAATAATCTAATGCACATTTCTTTTTTAAATTATAAATAACATCTGAGCTACATGAACAAAATGAAGCTTGAGTATATGTGTATATTATCTCTCCAAAAGTGACAATTTAATGATTACAGAGTCAACAGTGTATGCTGCATGATAAGGAATAAGTGGTAAAAACAGTTTGTGTTATTCAACAATCATTTAGTGAAAGCCTACTGTGTATACAGAACATTTGCCAGCTCTATAAATAATGCAAACAGTAATACATGAAGTAATACAAGTCAATGTTGGGTGTTCAAAAGATTATGTAAATCAGAAGCCATGGGAGTTGAAAGAAAAACTAGATCACTTCTAGATGTGATAAAGTTGATAGCATTTAATCAGTTACTTTAATACTTCTAAACCAAGTATCTCAGGAGTCCTCTAAGAAATTGGCCAGGAACTCTTCTAGAACCCAATAGCAACTCAATCTATAACCCAGAGCCATGGTGGCCACTCCCTCAGTCTAGGTGAACCAGAAACCCTAATGAGAGAGTTAGCCATATCAGGGACTTGAATCCCTTTCAACTGCTGTGGATTCAAAGGAAGGTAATTCCTAGTTTGGGTCCTGACACTTCTCTGTAACCTAGGTGAGCCAAGCTATCCATATTGAGCAGGTTCTACAATAACCACATCAAGATACCCAGAATGATCTGGACCTGGAAAGCAGTATTATCAAATGGGTTGTTACTGTTATAGGATTATTGTGTGCTATGGTTAAACATAGAATTTAGCAAAACTATAACAGCAGGTTATATTAACCCAAGTTTACTATTTTGTCAGCCAGGCTTTGTTATTCAAACATAACCAATCTTTAAAATGTTAATGGAGAAAAATTACAGATGCATTGCTGGTAGTCAACAACATGTTGAGATTTCAATAGTAGTAGGAAATGGGGTATTAAAGTAAAATCACCTAATGTGCACAGGTTTTATTAGATAAGCAAGAAAATATAAGGTTGCTTTTATCTTACATTTATTCCTTGTATGTGTTAAAGAAGATTAGTAAATAAGCACATGATATAGTTATTGTATGACTGAATTTCTTGAGATTTAGGTAAATGTTTTTATTGTTGAACCAAAAAAACTTAATGACAAATCCATATGAACGCAATACAATATGCCATTTTAATAACAATAAAAGCACCATTATATAAGACACTTAAAATAATATTTCACAGAACACCAGAAAAAAAGCTGTTGGCCAACAATAAACAGCATACATCCTACACCATCTTGTCTGTCATGGTCTCACACCAAATTAATCTGATTCCAACCTGTTGGAATTTAATTTGGATTCACAGATAAATAAACACCATGTGAAACATGAAGACTGCTCATCTTCTGGTGAGCATGGCTTTTGCATATCCTTACATGATCTATATCCTGTGCTGCTTAATTCCTTGTACTGCTAAACACTGGGCTGCCAACTAATTACATCTATAAGCATGATTTTAGAAATTATTCCTCTTAAAAATTGGTGTTTCATGAAGTCAGATTTTATTTACACTAATAGACAACAGCCAAAAGTTATGTTTAATCCTGTTGAAAAATGTAGTTAAACACAAGGTGTGACTTTAAAGGACACTGAGTTTCCTCAACTTGTATAGCTATTAAAGATTTGACGCTTTTAAAAGTGATTCATTATTAGGGTAAAGGAATACTTCCCAAAGTGATCACTCTGAAAGATAATATTTCCTTATATGTATACTTTCTTTTAAAGGGAAATCAGTACCATTAGAGTCACACATCTTACTTTTTAAATAGTTTATCAAAGTAGGGATAGCACTAAAACATTTTCTGCCTCTCCCTTCTCCCTAACCTTTCCAACTTTCCTGGTAGAGATGAATTTCCTGAAAAAATACATGGATTACTTCAGAAAAGGTGGTTCTGAAGCTTATATAAACACTTCGTTTTGTTTATGAACCTATGCAACTAATTGATCATGTTCGTGGGTATGTTCTTGGACTTCAGGTTCAAATTAATGCCTTCCCTAGAGAAAGATTTTAATCAAATCTGGAAAATTCCCAGCATCAGACCATGCATACAGGTGCACTTTAACAAATGCTTGTTGAAGATAATGAATGTAATGACTTCTGCTCAGGAACTTTTGGGTTTGACTATTTGCACTGGAATTGGAGCTTTGGCTAAAACTAAACAAAGAATAAATACCAAAAATTGAAGTAAAAACTTATTTAGGAAAATTTGGAATGGCTGTAAGATAGGCCTCTAATATCCATGGTGACAACCACCCCTTCTGCTATAGGAGCTCTCATTTGTGAAGCCGCCATGAGCCCTCCGGTTTGGAAACTCTGCGTAGGTATGCCAGTATCTTGTACCATTGGAAGGCGATGCATTATTCCTGTCCTGGTTTCTGTTCATTCTGCTTGGTTTTTCTGCATGAAGTACACTGTAAAAGGTAACATCATGTTCATACCGTTCTTTCATTCGGTGTATTTTTTCTCTTGGGACTCCATGAATGTTTCTTCTACATGGAAAAAAATGCAAATATTTAGTTAGGGCAGAATATCAAAATGAATTACTTGTACTTTACAAGTCCTGCATTGCATAGATATCACACTCTCCATCCTGGGGATATCTCTTGCAAAAGCATATGGTTTTGCTATTCAGTTATCTCTCAGGCTCTACTCCTGTTTTTCATGCTGCCCTGCATACCCCCAAAATATCCTGAGGCCAGCTTCAGAAATCTTTTGTTTCTGGTAATCTCAATTGTGTGCTTCAAGATATGAAAGAACACCATGAAATTTTTTTTGAATAATATACTTGCCAGTTAATAGCGTCACTTCAAGTCAACTAGTCCCCAGTACACCTAAACAATGCTTACTAAAACAATCTTAAAATCTAGTAGGCACAAGAATCAACTGGGCATATAGTTAGAAGTGTAATTACCAAAAATTTCAACTACAGAATGGAGTCTATGAACTGCAGCTTAACAAACACCTCAGGCAATCCTGACAGAGGTGATACAGACTCACTTTGGAAACACTATGAGCTTATAACCAAAAGATGAACTAGCTTTAATCATAAAAAAATCAATTCCAATCTCACTGATTAACTTTATTACATTAACATCAAATAATAGAGAGTAAATATCAGAACTCATGCATTCAAAATCAGGTTAGTATTATTTGGACATTTATTGCTGTATAAGTTAGAAGCAGCATCTAAACCATAAATGAACCACACACTGTTCAACATCTAAAGATCTTTATTTAGTCTAACTGCAGAAAACACCATCAACATGTGCAATCCCATGCAAAGGAAAGTGCTTTTAAATGTTCATTAATGAAGAAGCAATTTAGCAGAATGTTAAATAAGTCCTTTTAAAGGACCAAGTCCAAGCCAAGATTTTGCATTTAGCATTATATTAGAAAACTGACCCAAAACTAACATCTTCACATATAATATTTCCAAAGTTATCAATTTCCAAGAATTACCATTTCTGGCCTGAAAACTACCAGTCCATTTCCAGCCTGAAAAGATTCTTTTGTTCGGTCTGAAATACCTGAAAATAGCAGGATACAAAATGAGGAACTAGAAAAACAAAGAAGTACCTTGCTAACTCTTGAACGTTGAATTTCCAGCGAGTGTCAGGTTCTCGGAATATAACTTCATAGTTATTTTCAAGTGCCTG
Organism: Geosciurus inauris; assembly: GCA_004024805.1. Taxonomy (NCBI): domain Eukaryota; kingdom Metazoa; phylum Chordata; class Mammalia; order Rodentia; family Sciuridae; genus Geosciurus; species Geosciurus inauris. The sequence continues at coordinate 120,375 of PVHX01003019.1, read as the reverse complement.
ATTTTTCAAAAGTACATAAAACATTGAAGACATAGTATGTATGTTTGGGAATGTTTACGCTGCCATTTAACATTTATTACAAAATCTTTTCTAAAATTCCTTTTGTTTTACCAGTAATCCAATGCCTTAGTTTATCTTAATGCAATTGGTTTATTACCATACTTAGCCACTCTCAGATTATGATTCCCAATGATAAGTTTTGTTCAATTTTATCTAATACATAGGAATTTAACATCTTTAAAGATAGATCACGGAACTAGTTCAAAATGTCCCAAACACAGGTGTGAACAATGTAGACTTATTTCCGCCAAATATCTTGTCCTTTTCCTCATGCCTTGATTTAGAAAATGAGTGTCACAGAAACATAGTTCATGAAATAAAAGTGATTTCCACGTTTTACCTAATTTTCCCTCTAAAAGTGGCTCTCTTTCCTATGTAGTACAGTTTGACCCAAAGCACTATGTCCCATTTTCTTGAGTTTAGAAAACTACAACAGTTCCCATATAACTATCCAAATATTCTTTGTACTCATAAATCAAATGCTGCTTTATCTCAAATTGAACTTTCTGTGGTCGCTTTTGTTTGCTCTGTTGTAAAATTCAGAATGAAAAACACTCAATAAAACAATTTTCTCATAAGTAGATAGGATGAATAAGCTCTTATATGCTATTACACAGAAGGGCAATTAATGAGATCTTGAATGTTCTCACCACAAATTACAAATATTTGAGATGATGGGGCTGGGATTGTGGCTCAGTGGTAGAGCGCTTGCCTCGCATGTGTGAGGCCCTGGGTTCGATCCTCAGCACCACATACAAAGCAATAAAATAAAGACATTGTGTCCATCTACAACTAAAAATATATTTAAAAAAATATATATATATATATTTGAGACGATGGGGGACCTAAAAATCTGGAGGTGATCATTACACATTGTATACATGTACTGAAACATCACACTACACTTCATAAATATGCCCAAGTATTCTTTGTAATTAATGTATAAATTTAAAATTAAAGATTTCCTCTTTATTCTTTGGGCACTTCTAATTAGGGAAGGATTCAATTGTCATACCTTGAAAACAATTTCTAGGGCTAAATAGCTGTGGGTGGATAAAAATAAAAATAAAATGACTTCACAGCTAATCCCCAGCTCTAGGTTTATGAGTTGTGCCTGAATTCACTGGGCTCCTCATGGCCCTGTTCATTTCTAAGCCAAATGGCCTTTTGATCATAAACTGAAATAACCACCAAATTGATGTTCATTCTTTAATACATTTATCCAAGTCCCACAGTCTGGGCCTAAGTAGAACTGATTAAAGTCTCATTAGAGAAAATCACACCTGTAGGTATGCTATTTTGCTCCAAATGTAAAAGAAACCGAAAAATAGAATTCTGGAGCCCGTGTGGGAGACATTTACTTCATAACTACAAGTGAGGATTTTGAGTGACATAAGTAGAGTAGTACTTAGCTATTTGCTTCCTGCCTCGCCCTGTAGGTTTGTGGATCTTTTTCTATCCACTAGGGAGTGAAAAGTTATTAACATAAGAGACAAAGTATGTCTGAAAAATGATCAGAATGGAGACCTGAGTTACATGTGTATTTATATTTGTACTCTACTACCTTCATAGGGTTACCATGTTGATGCCAAATCTGTTTTTAAACAAAAATAATTCTAATGCCCTGGAACTTCAGGCAGTAACAGTACACAGTGCTGAAATCCCAGCTGATCTCTGCTACTGTAACCTGTAACCCTGCTAGTGCATCATCTAGTCTAGCATTTCCCTGCAAGTTTCAGTGAGTGCCCCTCTGTGTGGGAAAAAAACCAAGACTGAAAAGCTATCAATAATTCAAAGAAATGATTATTTACCAAAGTCTGTGCAAAAACTATACCCTGAGATAAGCATCTCAGCAAATTTCAGCCATTGAACAGAGAAAAATTAAAATAAAACTTTACCTGCTCCCTGCAAGAACTACTGTTAGTAAATCTGAAATCATGGAAGACCAGGAAAAAAGGAAAGAACAAATGTTTCAACTTTCTCACAAAATGTCCATAACTGAAAATTCAGAATATTTCTTCCTACCATGACTGCATAGGGCTTCATTTCCCAGGCGTGGAGGTTGGTATTATCAATAATTATGGGGGATATGCCTCTCCTCATTGCTTTTCTTGCTGCAACACAATGTTACATAACAGTGAACAACAAGCAACAATCAGAAAAGGGTGAGCGTAATCCATATTTTGTCATTTTTTGTTATAGGACGTCCTCATTACACAATTTATTACCACCTATTTCAGAACCCATTATCAGTAATTTTCTTCCTCCTAGAATCTAAAGATGTCATACTCGGGCATTTTGCTTGCAGGGGAAAATAGCAGAGCTTTTGATTAAACTCCTTCCATAAAATGTATTCATCCTGAAGCAGCTATAATCTATGCACACAATAGGGATTCCCGGGAGTTTGGAAGGGAATTCATCACCTCTTTTCTGGTTCCATTCATGAGCTTCCTCCAGGAAGTCAGGATTGAACTCATAGGCACCATCTTCCCTGAAGAAAAAATCATCCGTGCTGAAAATCAGGGCCCTGGGAAAGTCATGTTGCAATTGTCTGGAAAGTGGAGAAATGAAAGAGGGATTTTTTAAATTATATGCATATTCATGATAGAAATGATTTCCTTCCATCTCTAATGTTTAGCATGTCATAATACTGAGACCACCAGGTTTTGAGTTGTTGAACTTCATTTTAAAAAAAGAAATGCTTATCACCTCTGGAAGGCATCTCCCCTTAACAGGAGGCAAGAAAGGGCTGAGAAGTGTTCTGTGAGTGCTGCCAACCCTTGAAGCTAAGAGGTTGCTGGTCACCACCACTGCCTTCTGAGGCAACCAGGACTGACTCAAGATGAAACTCAGAGGCTAAGTTGAGGGTGTGTTGGCTGTCTTTCCTGTTGGATATCACTCCCCATGACCATTCCTTTCCAAGGTACCAGCATCCTCCTGAGACCCGCCCATGGGTGCCATGCCCCATGTTCAGCCCTTCCCCTAAACTCTTACCTGTCCTGGGTCCCATTTCCCTGGAGTTCTGTTCTCTGTAAGGACTAACTGAGAAACTAGTTCTTGCTGAGGTATGAGTTGTGGGTAAAGGTGATGTGTGTGCACTACCCTGTTAAGTAACATATGTACATTTTAGCAATGACCTAAACCAAATGGAGAAAAGCACAAGAGAAGAAAAGAGGTGAACCCAATATTCCCCATGCCTTCCTCATCTCTACCACTCTGAGTCTAAATGTGCGAATAGCACAGACAAAAGGGGAAAGCCACAATGTAACACCTCCTTCAATACAGCAAAATAAAACAAAAAGAGGATGTTAAGTTCTGCACAAACTTCAAAGAGAACATGTTTCCAATTGAAATCCTTGGACAACTTTTTGGCAGAGGGTGGATGTTACACCAAGAAGTAACTGGGGAGATCACTGAGCCTTATTTCCTTGTCTGTAAAAGTTGATGCTAATGATCTAATAATTGGGGAAACAACTAGTATAGCGCCTAACACTGGAACACAAGTGTGCATGCCCTTCCTCTCTCCCTACAGCACTTGCCAGAATGTTTCTCCCTTCTAAACAGACTTAATGGCAAACAGAAAATATATGGTCACAACAGCCATGCTCAGAATAAGAAGATATCTACAAATTGGAGTGGGGAAAAGGTTGGAGAAAGACAAGGGCAGAAGATGCAAAAGAGAAAGCAGAGCTATTCAGTTCCTTTTCTATTTTTTTAGAAATATTATCTCAATACGGAAAGAACATGGAACTGCAGGTTATGCATGGCACCTAAGTTGCTCTGACAAAGCTAGGTTCAATTTTTGACGCTTCCACTATCCAGTCATGTGATCTCATCTCTCTAAGCTTGTTTTCTTAACTGTAAAACACAGATCACAATCCCTACCTACTAAAACAAGCTTTGGGTAAGGCTCAAATGAGTTGTTAGGGGAAAACATTTTTAAAAAGGATAAGGCACTTTACAAATGTAAAGTGCTGATATTTGGTTAGCAATAATAATAACAAGGCCACATTGACCCAACCCAGACTGTTGACATGCTATAGTAACAAAAATACACTGGAGTGTTTACATGCAGTGATCTTTTGGGTATTGCAGTACATGAGAGACAAAGACAAAAATAAAGCAAATGCTTCAATTTTAAAAAAGAGTAAATACACTTCCCAGAAACAGCAAACAAATAAACATCTCTGTCAAAAATTCTTCAGAAAGTATAACAGAAGGCAGCATTGGAAGTTGAAAAGATAATTCCAAACCAAGTATATCTTCCTTCTCAGTGGGCCATGGTGATGATACTCAGGAAAACTCAACAGACCTAATATCTTGATTTAAACAGCAATCTCACAGTTTCTCTTGACAGATAGCTTTGTGGGGAAAGTGTAGGCACTACGAGAATATATTTTAATATCCAAAGACAATTAATTAGCCAACCTATTAGATGTTTATTGAGCACTTAACATGTGCCAAGTGCTGCGTGAAGTGTTAAAGCACAGAAATAAACTCCCTGCTTTCAAGAATACATGGCCTAGCCAAGGAGCCACGCCTCCCACAGCTAGTGTGGTACACCACAGAGAAAGCTGTACCAACCCAGCACTAGGGAGCAGGAGCAGCAAGTTCTGACAAGAAAAGGCTTGCACAGGAGGCAACATTTGACTTGGACCTTGAAGGCTGAGAAAAATTTCACACCTTGCAGAAAGGGCTGAGAGCATGAGAGATAAGAAGGAAGCTAATGCTTCAGGGCTTGTTAGGAGAAAGGAACTTCAGGGAAATGAGACTAAAAGTGGCAAATCGCATCTGAAACACTGGTTTCAATTCTGAGTACCACAAATTCAAAGAGAAATTCGGCAAGCTGAGAGAAGTCCGGAGAACAGTGACCAGGTAAACATAAGGTCCATTAACCATGGAAACCATGTCAGAGGAGCAAAGATCAACAAAGAAATCTGGGCTGTTTACGGTGAAAACAAATGATAAAAAGTGATTCCTAGTAGTTATCCTCAGATTCTGCGACTGTTGCGTAAAATAGGGAATGAACTTATTTTGGGGTCAGCCGTTGGGGCTGGGCCCAACTGGGCAGTTCTGCTGGTCTTGTCTGGAGTCACTCATACAACTACAGTCAGTCATCTGATGATGCAGGGACAGAAGGAGTTCAGAGGGGTCCAAGCAGGCCTCCCACAGCCCTCTGGTGCTGCTGGCTGTTGGCTAGCTCTTGCTCCACCTGGCTTCTGATCCTCAAGGAGGCTGACCCAGGCTTCTTTACAGACAGGCCCATTGCAAGAGGGCAGGAGTGGATTCTGCTAGGCTTCCACAACATCATGTTGGTCCAAACTAGTTACTTTGCTAGCCTGCATTGAAGGGGCAGAAAAATATTTTCCACTTCTTGAGGGAAGAGGGAGCAAAGAAAATGTGGCAACAGATATAAAATGTTGACCACAGATATAAAAAGTGGCATGAGAGAGGGAGAAATAGAAAAAGGACTGAATTAAGCAAATTTTCAGTCTCCATAATGATTGTCTATCATTGACTTTAAAAATACTCAAACCAAAAAGTCTAAATCATAAGTCCAAAATCTTAACCTCTGATACCAACAATTATTGTTAAAGATACCTTAGAAAAAAATCTAAGGGTAACACTAGATGCATTTTCAGATATGAGTATTTTTTTTTTTTAGGTATGTTTATACTTGCAAACACTATAAATTTTTTAAATTATTTTCATCAATATTATTTAGTCTAAATAATGAAAGCTATGTTCAGAGGTGAAATAATAGTTTATATCTCCTTTGTGTACTAAGCAACTATGGAAACTAGTTGCAAGCTTTTTCTTTTTGGTCTCAGATGTAATATCTCTTCTAAATCTGGTTTCATTTGTTTTCCTATTAAGTGTACCACTCATAGGTTTGGTTTGGTTTGTTAAACATTATTAGAGCTTAATTTTTCCTTTCATATGTATATTCTTATCTATTCTTTTCCTTTTTACGGTGTATACTGTTAACTGGAAGTCAATACTCTCTAATATTTGCTTTAAAAAAGACTTTAAGGCATATGGGCATCCAATTCATGTTTTGTTTTATTTCAATTCTATTCCATTCTTGAAAAAACAATATAGAATTGCTTCCCTTTTTTATTGCAGAATTTTACCTTAGAGTAAAATTCTGCAATAAAATTTACCTTAGAGTGGTTCAGGACCACTATGGGGCAAGACGACCTTCTCATCATTTCCTAAGTTATATCTGACCATGGGTTCTATAATCCTCCAAACAAGCAGGCAAAAATCTTGAGTGTTTTTCACCATTATGGCTCAAATGGATGTGTGTGTGTGTGTGTGTGTGTGTGTGTGTATGTTTCTGATGTTCCCGAATAACCATTCCTTCAAAAATGTGTTTTGTCTCCACCTAAATGATAAATTAGCACCAGCAGCCGTAGTAGCATCTTGAAAATGCAGGACAATAAAAACTCCACTAGCTAAATACAAAACTGATTAAACAGACAACCTTGAGATTCTCAAACTTAAGTGGAAGCAATAAATACCATTCCATCAGCTTCAGAAGTGATGAGGATAATGCCCCAGCGCTAGCTTTCTGGTGGTCAGGAGCCTCATGCATTAGGGAAATTGAGAGAATGAAAATAAAAGAAAAGGGAAAAAATAGAAAGACAATTACTTCCACATAACCTTCATCTCCCCTTCTTCCCCCCAAATTCACTTAAAATCACTACTATGAGAGAAACTCAGGTACTAATCTAGATTCAAAATTTACCATCCTTCTGTAATTCCTTGCTTTACAATAGAGAACCATAGAGATATTCAGATATCTATTCACTCACTCACTCACTCACTGAGAAAGTCCAACATTACTATACAATATTAATATGGAAGTTTTCAAACATGTAAAGATAGACAGGATAAGATAATTAATCCCAAAGTACTATGACCCAGCTTCAGCAATTATCATATGGTCAATCTTATTTCATCTATTTCATATTTCATTTCATCAAATGGCCCATCAGTGCTCAAATTTCCCTCGTTGTCTCTAACATTTTCCTACAGTTAGTTAGTTTGAATCAGGAGATAAAGTAGAGCCACATATCATATCTGGTCACTCACTGTGTCTCTTAGGTCTCATTTATTCTACCGTTCTCTCCTATTTTAGTTTCCACCTGAATTATTTTTTCCCACAACTTTTTACATGGAAGATGTTGAAACCTATACAAATGAATTTAAAAAAATAGTAAATGAACACTTTTTAACCTCTGTCTACAATTACCAGATATTCACATTTCACCTTATATATTTTGTCTCTCAAATATGTATTTTTGACGAACCCCATGAAAATAAGTTGCAGACATCATGACACTTCATTCCTAAATTCCTCATCAAGTATCTCCTAACAACATTCTCTAACATAACCACAATATCATTATCACATGTAAAAACTAACTTTAATTCACAATGTTAAATTTTAAATTTTTAAAATTTCCCTGGTGGTACCAAAAATCTTTCTTAAGTTTCAAGTCTTTGGTTATTATGTCTCAATAGGGTCTTCTAATCCAGAACTGTCCTTGGGTCCTTTTAATTTTTCCTTTTTGAGTCCAGATTAGTTGACCTGAGAATGCCCCCATATTCTGGGCTTATCTACTTATTTACTCATGATTAGATCCAGGTTACACATTTTTGGAAGGAAAATACAAAGGTGAATTTAATGTACTTCTGAGTGCACATGGCAGGTTGTCCCATCATGCTAAGTTTGGGAGTTGACTAAATGGTGGAACCAGCCCAACCTCTCTATTGTAGAAGTGTGCCCTTCCCTTGTAATAGTAAGTACTGTGTGGGTATGAATTTGTGAGACTATGTAACCTTTCTGTTCTTCAGCCACTTTCCCTCAATGGTCTGTACATCTATTGCTCTGATGCTTGCCTCAATCAGTTATTATACTGTGAATTGCAGAATTTTTATTTTCTAATTTTGTCCTTCCTTCTGTTTTACTAGGTAGCATTGTCTTGTTTAAATAAAAACAAAACAAAAACAAAGAAACCTTTCTATCTCTTTTAAAAATCTTTACCATCATTATTCTTTTTGATGGTCAGATTATCCCAGATTTGACCAGCAGTTACCCTTCAAGCTGGCTCCAGTGTCATTATCTATAAAGATGTAAAAATATGTTTCCTTTCTAATTAGCAAATAAATACATATACAGCAGAAAATTTCAAACAGAAAAGTGCAAAAAAAAAAAAAAAGGACTACTCCTATATTCCAAAATGTTTTAACATTTTGGTTTTCTTTTTTAAAATTTTTTAATTGTTGATGGACCTTTATTTTGCTTATTTATCTATATGTGGTGCTGAGAATCGAACCCAGTGTGTTACACATGCTAGGCAAGTGCTCTACCACTAAGCTACAACTCCAGCCCAACACTTTGGCCTTCTTTCCAGAATTTAGATACATATCTCAATATATCTTAATTTCATCTCATTTTGTTTCATAAAAATAGGAACATAATATACAGCATATCATCTCTTTTTTTTTTTTTGGTACCAGGGATTGAATTTAGGGGTACTCGACCACTGGGCCACATCCCCAGCCCTATTTTGTGTTTTATGTAGAGACAGGGTCTCACTGAGTTGCTTAGCGCCTCGCCATTGCTGAGGCTGGCTTTGAACTCACGATTCTCCTGTCTCAGCCTCCCAACGTGCCTGGCTGCAATATCATCTTTTTAACAAAATTTTTTCATAGAAAATTATTCCCTGCCTCATGAAACATTTTAGCGATGTAGCAACTTATACTTGTTTATATGGATTCATAATTTTCTTCAGTGCTCTAAGGTTAGGCACTAAGATTGTCTCAATCAGCAATACTAATTGTTTTTTTCTTATGTGTTGGTCTTTTGGAGATATGCTTTTGTGAACTACATTTTCATATCCTTTTTTAAATTGTTAATAAAACATTTTATTGGGAGGTTTATCTGTCTTACTGAACAAAAATTTCCTGTTGAGTGTATCAATTTTTTAATTTTGTTTATAATAATCTCTAACATATATTTGAATTTTTAAAAATGTTATCTAGTCACATATATTCATCTTTTATTTTCAAATTTTGCCTTTGATGGTAAATTTTGAACAGTCTTTCTCACCCCCAGATTATGTAAAAATATATACATTCTATTACATTGTCCTTGTCAATCCATCTACAATGTTATGTTGGTATGTAGCATTCGTTAAGGATCTATATTTTTTCCACATAATGACCTAATTATCCCAAAATTATTGACTGAATAAGTCACACATTCCCCATTGTTTTGAAATACTTTTTATTATATACTAAATTATCATATATAGTTAGGTCTGTCCATTACTGGACTTTTTTTTTCATTTGACTATGATTAATGTGTGGAGCACATCTTCATTATCTTCTTTTCAGTATTTTCTTTTCTCAACTATATTCAACAGTTCAGAATCTTTCCTTTATAAAATTTATACTTCTAATTTGCTTTCCTGTCTTATTTTGTTGAGAGCCATGTCTGAACAATATCAAGTAAAAAGACATACCATTCTTGTCTTTAATTCCACTCATGGATGGCGTGGTTGTTTCAATAAATTTTCTTTTCAAGACTGCTAAGCACTGAACAAAGTTTGGTATATAGTATCTCTCCTCAACCTTTACAACAATTTTATGAAGTAAATCATATATTCTCCAATCTGTAGATAAACTAGTGATTTAAGAGCTTAAATAACTTGCATAAGTTTACATAGCTTGGGTATGTAGCTGCTAGAATTTTACTCCCATCTATAAAGTCAGGGCACATGGTATTAGTTACATCCTCAGTGCACTCTTGCAGATCTGAGAAAGTGCATGTCCACACACATGAGCGATGTGGAGCCAAAGTCTACCATCTTATCTTATCCTGAAACTACCATTCTTAAAGAGACCTCCCAGCCTTCACATCCATGTTCCACGTGGCAGGAAGAGGCAAGGTAGCTTTGAAAACTATAATCTTATAGTGGGGCACGCTACGATAGTGTTGCTAAGTAAGATAGGATAGTTAATCAGCAACTTTTGCAACAGTCTTACCAAGATATTCCTTCAGATACTGAATTTATTTTTTATCACTTCTGAGTCAACTCATAAACGTTCTATTATATCTATAATTATTACTTATCCTGGTTATTTTATCCTTACATTTGTCTTCTATATTACTGTTTGGTTTTCTACATTGATTCTGCTCATCACTATCTCTGTTGGACTTTAAAGTGCCAACATTTATTTTAGAATCTTTTTTAAAAACATATACGTCATTGAGTTCTTTCTAAATATTCTGCTTCTCAGTCAACTCCCTTCATATTTCAGACTCCTTATCATTTTTTAAATCTTTTTTACCATAGGAATTTTTCAATGTAGACAGAAATTTTACATTTGTAGAAAAGCAAAGGAAATAATATACTAAACACCTGTACACCCACTACCTGGAGCTGATCATTATCAACATTTTCTCATTTTCTTCATTGGCTTAAACTTCAACCAACTCCTCACCTTAACTCGGGCATCTTCCAATACCATTGCTATGCTTCATCCCCCCTTTTCCACAATATTTATCACCTCCTAACACAACATGTTATTTCCTTATATTTTATATCCATTTCCCTACCTCTGGTACATAAGGTCCACATGGGCAGGATCTTTGTTTTGGTCACTGGTGATTCCCAAGTACCTAGAAAACTACCTGGAACATAGTAGACACTCAATAAATATTTATTGAATGAAAAAATGGAGGAGCATTACATATTTTAGATCTATTCATGTTGGTATACAAACTTAGCCCATTTCTTTTAACTGCTACATAGTATTCCATTATCAGCAAAATAATAAACAACTAACATTTGGCCTTATAAAATATGCCAAAAACTATTCTAATGGCTTTAAATTTCTCATGTAATGCTCAAATAGAACTGGGAGGTAAGTACTGCTATTAATCCCCATGTTACAGACCAGTGAATGGCACAGCTGGATTTAAAACCCAGGCTTCTGGTCCTTTAGCCCTAGACTAAACCATTATGCTTGAGTGCAATAAAAAACAAACCACATTTATTTATACGTTTCTACAGTGACATTTAAATTGTTTGCTTTTTTCCCTATCATGAGTTATAGAATATAGATTGCATGAAGGCAGAGATTTTTGCCTTTTGTCTCCGTTCTATTCTAAGCATCTAAAAGAATGGCAGGCACATAGGAGGTAATAAATATTTGGCAAATGCATGAATGGCTCTAAATATAATGCTCTCTTGCCCTAATTAGGCAAATTATTTTTACAGGGCTCCAAACTGTATGAGAAGTCTCATCTGTGAATAATAAGAATTTTGCCCAAACTCCATATTTGCCCACTCATAGAGACACAGGGAGTGAGGATTCTTCTTGGATCCTAGCACTTCTGGGAAGTAGCCTGAAAAGAGGGAGAGAGCCATGGCTATAGACCATGTGAAAAATTTCCAGAGGCCTGGTGTGGCCTAAACTTTGCAGTTTTGCCAACCACCATACCAGGGCTAAACCCTATCCTTAGAGACACCTCAGTCATTGCCAGCCCTGTGAGGGTCACCAAGCCACAAAGGCTGAGGCAACTCCAGTGATGAGATCCCAGTCTGTCCTACTGCTTACTCTTGCCTTCACCCCTTGACGCAGGGCATGTTTATGAGATCCAAAACCAAACTTCCAGGCAGTCTTCATTGCCATTTGTCAATGTGGTTCTACTTCATTCTATCTAGCAGAAATCCTCTTGGTATCTTGCATGTGAACAGATTGCTAGATTTGCTACAATCTAGCAATGGTACAAGTTTCCTCTGTTTGTGTTGTTGGTTAATTCTGGCAAGTTGAGAAAGGAATTGGGAACACCTACCTCAGTACTTTTTTTAAAGCTGTCTTTTCCCAAAATACCATAGATCAGTTACAGATGACAGAAAGCGGCAGTCCAGAAGAAGTCAACTGTGGGCTCTCCTTTGCTGCTTACAGGGACAGCAGTTACATCTTTGACCTTTTTAGTATAACTATCAGATGAAGAAGGTGGCACATCAAACATTTTCATGTGTTTAGGAAGAGTTTTTTGTGCCCTGAAGTCTGGGATAAGTGACTTTTTAAGCTTTTTTTTTTTACTCCCTTTGCTATTCTCCACATCCCATTCATTCTTTTATATTTCTATCTCACTAATCTTTTTGGTTTTGTTCTTTACTCAAGAGCCATCCTTACCAAACTGAGTTTCCACCTCTTAGGAAGCTTCTGGCATTGCCTTTTATTAGCAAATCCATTCATCAAATATTTAGTGAATGCCTACTATGTGCCAGGTCTTCTTTTAGGAGTTGTTCAAAATAAAGTATCTGATCTCAAGGAACATGTATCTCCTGAAACTTACAGTTCAGTAAAATAAGAAATAAATAAAAGAGAGTCAAGGTACAGGACAAAGAATGCTGGAGAAGTGCTACTTTAGATGGCTGAGAAAACCCCTCTCTGAGCTTATTCTTTGTCATATTCTTAAAATTTGTAGAGAATACTGAAAGATCCTAGTTGCATAATTACAGTTCAAGGGGACTCCCTAGTAACTGGAAAGTGGGTAGAGATGCTTGTAACCAGGAACATCTCTGGTGAGGTCAGACCACTTCTTCATATTATGAAATTCTCAGTCTCAGAATCAAATGTAATACCCTGATACTAATGTACTTATCTATAAAATAAAACAGCTACTATATATCATAGGAATATTGTGAAGATCCAGTAAACCAATGTCTGTAAAGTACCAGGCATATAGTCAGCCCTCAGTAACCTTGTGTTAGTTTTCTTTCTCAATTTCTCCCTTCCCCTTTCCCAGATTCTTACCTTGATAAAAACAGATAGCCTTCTCCCCAAGCCATATACATGATCCGATAGAGAGCCTTATGAAGGAACAATTAGAAATTAGACTAGTTTTTCTTTATCATATTATTTCCTCAGTCCCATAGAGCCTAGTACCTTTTTAGTTAATTTCTTGATTAGTTCATTTAGCATTGAAATGGCCCTAGGAAGGTGCCATTATAAAGAGAAAATTTCATTGAAATGCTAAGAAGAAACTAAGTTGAGTAATAAATATCCTGTCATGTGAGCAGATTCAGATACTTTGGAGTTGGGAGTTGACACAACACATCAAAATCAGGATGAATACAAATACTCATTCAAAATCTTAATCTCATCTCCTCCCATGCTCCCAATAACATGTTAACAAAGAAAATTAACTTCCTAGTAATAGTTTCTCTAAATTAGAAGAAACACATATTATTGATATTGATGAACAGCAATAAAATGTAGCTTCCTTACCCTGACAGTTGAAATCCAGGTTAACTTAGCACACTTCATAGGGCGTTTAAGTGCTTTTTTTCATTACTCAGGTCAAAATCAACCTCATTACCTTACCAGGTCATTCCCACTAGCCTCTTCCTTGATGTCAAAGACAAAGTTCTGGATTAGAAATAAGGAGAGTTCATCCCTATGACCTTGATCAAGATGTTTGACTTCTCAGAGCTTCATGTCTTGGGCTTCAGTTAGATGAACTCTAAGAGGGCTTCTTATACTTCTCCTGAGCTTTACCCATAAAAATATTTTTTCTCTTTATTTCTTCATCCATGCCTACCTCCTTTCAAATCATAATCCACACCTGCAGAACTATATGGTCCCAATTCAGCAGGGTCTTCTTCCTTTGTCCCAACAGCTCCAGGAACATGGTGATGGTGAGTCTCCTGTGTCAGGCAACCTTTCCTGACACAGCCTTTTCAGTGATTACAAACACACACTGTACTGTATACTCTTGCTCTTTAGAAAATACATATAGTATTTACAGTCCTCATTCATCCAAACCTCTAGAGAGAGGTGTTGCAAGGACTCTTATTAGTGGGAAGAAGAGATTTAGAATGCATCTTAGGAAAATCATGACAAATATAAACAGTAGTCACTTTCCAAGTAGATCTAGGTGACTAAAGATCTAAGCTGTCACCTGATACTTTATTTTGATATACACAGACTAGGATTACTCCAAACTTTCTATTTTTACTTTTATTAAATGAGAACCCTTGTCTCATGAATAGAAAACACTATGGTCCAGGCCTGCTGGCTAGGAACACTTGGGTTTAGAGTACAGTCTGGAGTTGAAGTACACACTGTTTAGCTAAACTAACTAGTCCCCTGTTCTCATTGCTTCTTACATTCCACTGGGTGTTTGGTTACAAAGTATATCTTTCCTCCCATATCTGTATTATCAGTGCATGTTAGGGAAGCATCCTTCTACTTCCTTAGAAAGCTCTAGTATCAAGAAACACTAAATGGTATTTCTTTTGATGAGAAATTCTGTGTTAATCCAGAGATATGACTAAGGATAAAGGACAGCTGTCAGCAAGCATCCTTTAAGCCTAACTAAATTCACGTTATGAATCATTTGTGCCAAAAGGAACTAGAATATTGCAAAGGATGGTTCTCAGACTTGACTTTAATTTATATGTAAAGATTTTTTAAAATCCAGAAAACTGACATAAGGATGATGACTTTTAAATTTTCAAATAAGTTTATTAAAAAAAAAAGACTATCTTCTACTATTGCCATTTCAAAAGGACATTTTAGAGGTATACCTATTTAATTGACTCTTATTCAGATATAAAATAATGAAGTTCTGACACATGCCACAACAAGATGAAACTTGAAAACATTAAAGTAAGTGAAATGAGCCAGACACAAAAGGATAATATTTTATGATCCACTTACATGAAGCACTTAGAAAAAGCAAATGCATAGAGACAGCTAGTAGCTTAGGAGTTGCCAGAAGGCAGAGGGAATAGGAAGTGATATTGTTTAATGGACACAGAGGTTCTGTTTGGGATGATAAAAAATTCTGAAATAGATAGCAGTGAGGCTACAAAACATCACAAATGTAATTAATACCACTGACTGTACACTTTAAAAAGGTAAAAACGGCCAAAATTGGAACATTTGACACCACACACACATACACACACACACACACACACACACACACACAATGGGAAGCACAGAAGTTTATCCACAGAAGCTTTCACTGAGGCAGGAGTAAAGGACAGGTGCATATTAAAAGTAAGTTTGTAACACCAGCTGTGGAAACAGTTCTGGATCACCTGTTAAGAGTAAAAGGGTCTTGGGGTTGGAAATCTTATTTCTTTCTATTCCTTTGCCCAGCTTTAATGTTCTCCCTGATTGGCCCTGGGGCTACCTAGCCAATACATTCACTGCTATGAAGCCCCCTTCAGTCCAGGCTAGGAGAATGCACAAAATAGAGAAAATGTGAATTTCTCAGAACCCAACAAAATCCATGATTCTATAAATCCATCTCCTTACTCATGTTGCCATTCATTTTCCCTCCTGCACCTTAGTTACCCACTAATAATTAGAGAACTAATTCCACTAATTCCACTCATTAGTCTTGTGTAGGCATCTTCTTTAAAACTTATTTATTATATGCCTCACAAAACAAATGCAATAGTCTTATAGTACTCAGTGAACTTTGTTATTATTAATTAGTAACTAATAATTAACAACAGTTGGTATTTATAAGGCACATGAATTCCACAGTATTTAATCCACATATATAATTATAGAGTTTGTGTTTACCATAGTATCAAAAATTCTCACAATAAATGTATGAATAGGAAATGAATCCCATTTTAATAAAAAAGAAACGGAGGTGTTGAACAATCAAGTTACCTGTGTCAGTTAATATGTTAATAAGATTAATAAAGATAAAATATAATGTCATTAAAAATCCACCTCCTTGGGCTGATGATGTGGCTCAGTGGCAGAGCGTTTGCATTGCACGCGTGAGGCACTGGGTTCGATCTCAGCACCACATAAAAATAAACAAAGACACTGTGTCCATGTATAACTAAAAAATATTTTTTAAAAAATCCATCTCCCTATGGATAAAAGAGTTTCTTAGTATATGTCCAACTGAAAATTAACCTAGGAAAGCCTTTTTATATGGAGAATGATATTTTTATTTGGTTATGTAATAAAACCTTTGTCATACAACTCTATCTAGCCAAGTCATTAAACAAAACATTTTATTTAACAGTTCCTTAATGTTCACCTTTAAAAATTTACCATATAATATATATTTTGTAGAAAAATCGAAAACTTCACAGGAAGAACATAATCCTACTAACTAAACAACTATCAATAGATATTTTTCACACATTTTTCTATAAATATATAATGACCTTTTTCTTTGAACAGAAATGGGATGGTTGTGTGTGTGTATGTGTGTCTTTATAACAGGCTTTTTAACTTAAAGGAGGGAAGAATATATTTATAAGGTCAAATATACATCAGTTTCCAGTAATGACTGCATGTCTTATAAGCCAGTCCTCTATTTTTGTATATTTAAGTTGTCTCACATTTTTTCTATTGCCAAAAATATAAAACAAAACAAAAAACAAAAACACTCCGTGATGAACATTCCTCTATCTTCACACATTTGTCCAATTATTTCCTTAGGATGAATTCCTGGAAGTAGAACTTAGGTCAATGGTAAGAATCTATTTTTAAAACAATGCGTATATAAAATAGAGGTGATAAAACAGATTTTTAGGGGGCACACTAATTTTTTAATACTCTGATGTACTTAAAAATTTTAAACCATATAAGCCCCAACTTTTTTAAAAAAACTCCAAAGAATTTAAATAGATGTTTTCCATATCCCAGCCACTTTAAACTATGAAAACATAAGTAAAAAGCACAGAAATCTAACATTGATTTGGAAGACAAGACATAATCTAATTTCAAAAAGATTTTTATTAGTTCTTAAATCAAATGATAAATAAAGGTTAAACAGAAAAAGATGAACCCACATTCTATAAAAACTTATTTCCTTCAATTCTAAAAGAAAAATTATTTTAAGAAATACATGTTTATTATGGAAAATACATAATATAGAGAAAATGTAAATTTCCCAGAATCCAACAAATACATAAGATAATCTTACAGTTTAACCATTTTCTATACATGTGTATTTTAAAACAATTTGCCATTCTTCTCTCCCCTGCTCTCCGAGAGTGGGAAAGCAGCTCCTTGAGGGCCACATCCGTGACTTCCTCACCATCTCATCCCAACTGTGGGGCCTCCCTTCTTGCAAAGCGGTGGCCTATCTCCTTGCTTACTACCCATATACATAAATACATGGCCTACCCTAAAGTATGCCAAGGCCCCTGTGGCCCCAGAACTGCCAAGGCCCAGCACAATGGGACAGGTCAAAGTCAATGTTCAGCTGCCTTCTTCACTTCAGAGCCAGGCTTCTCCCCAGTCATACTGAAGATTTAAAGTCAACAACTTAAACAGTAGCTAATATCTAATATCAACAACTTAAACAGTAGCTAATATCTCTTAAAATTTATATGTCACTTTAAAGTTTTAAAAGTCCTTCCACATAAATTCCATCTCCACAACAGCCTTCTGAGGCAGAAAGAGAAACATTCCCATTGAATAGGAGAGGAAACCGAGGTACAGAGGGGCTAAGTGAACTGCATAGCTAGTGAATGGTAGAATCTAAATATGAAGTCATAAACTGACTCCCAAGGCTAGAATTCTTTACCTAGCCATTATTAACAAATCATCTCTAAGTCTGACAACCGGAAATTAAGAGTCAGAAAGATCTTCAATAAATCCTCTAAACTAATTATGTCTTAGGAGTCACATATAAGGACCATAAGAACCAGAGAAGCTAGGTGATTGCCCAGCTAATTAGTGACAAAGTGGATCTAAAGCATGCTGTTCAGATTCCCAGACCAGTGCTCACTCCAGTTGTCCCTAGAGAGATGTTTTTTTTTTTAACAAGCTGGTCTCTCATCTGATGTCTTCTACTTAGTCAAATCAGGAATTAAAATCCTGAATACCAGAGCCAGAGGGGACCTTAGGCTGCCCAGGCCAGCCTATTCACTTTACAGATGAGGAATGTGAGGTCCAAAATTCTCATGTTCAGTTCTATGCATCTTTCTCTGATCATATTACTTCCCTTCCCAATATAGTTAAGAAACAAAATCTGGCCAAAAATGTTTACTTCCTTCTTTTACGCTAAGTGTGTGAGAGACTGCAGACCAGCAAAATGAAAGTGAAATTAAACATGCTTTGATACCCAGAAGATACATGGTTGGTAACAGATGTGCCAACTATGGCTGTATCACAAAACAACAAAGTTCTGCTGGGTTCCAAGGAGATTTCCCACTCTACTGCCATCCTCTGCTTACCCAGTAGCCACAGGGGACCTACTGAAAAATGTCACTATCTTCAAAAAAGGTACCAGTGGTACCACAAATCACCCACCCCTTTCATCTATGATGTAGCAATATTCTTTGACTAAAGACTTCTACTCCACAAGTCGACCAGAATCCTAATTAAAACTGGCAGCACCTCACTGGGACTGTCAGTTCCCTCAAGTCCAAAGGATTCAGGGACCATCAAAATCACGTGACTGTAGGCCACCTTGATTCTTCTGCAGTTCTGAAGTCCTAAGGCTAGCTTTATTTCTCCAACAAGATCGTTGAGGGGAAGGGACCACTTCCGTGATTGAATACCTATTATGTGCTAGACAATGTGCATGGCAGTATAAGACATGGCCCCCAAATTCAAGAAACTTACACAGGGATAAACAAAACCATGTGTAAATCTAAGCGCAGTCACAGAGTTGTAAACAGGATGCCAAAGAGACCAGAAGAGGAGCACCTACTGACGGGTGAGGCAGCTGAGTTTTAAAAGGCTAATAGAAATCAGTTGGGCAAAAGGAGGCAGAGGGCAAGCCAGGCAAGCAGGCCAGCGTCAGCCAAGGCAAGGAGAGAAACAGCTTGGTTTACGGGAGATAAACAGTTCAACGCTGCTAGAACATCAAATGCAAGGCCGAGAGTGATGGGATTTCAGGCTGGAGCGGTAGGCCTAGCAAGGTGGCAGCAGGCAATAAGCCCGCGTAATTCTCGCTGACCTGGTACCAACCCGGTGGGCAGCTTACGCAATTCGTAAGTAAACGAATTTGGGCGCCCATGGTGGAGGCTCTGTCAATTACGATCTGTGGTGGCGCCGTCAGTCCCCCTCCCCCGTGCACCTGTGCGCCTTCACAGCTGCCAAAGCCAACACAGTCTGCCCGAATCCACCAGATTTTCAAAGCGGGCCACAAGCCCCCGGCCACGGCCACTGCTGCCCTAGATCACCAGCCCCCGATACCCCTCGTTTATTCGCTTGGGTTAAAACGCCTGTTGACGCACTGTGACTGCTGCCTGCGCGCTAACCGGCGGCCCGGCTGTTTTCTCTGCAGTAGCCACCGGTTTTTCCCAAAGAGTCCCTGTCGGCCTCCCCGACCCAGGTTTGGGGAGGCTGGGGGCGCCCAGGACTGCCTTGGCCGGGCTGGCACTAGGCCAGGCACGGAGGCAGGGAAGGGGCCGGTGCCATCTGGGACTGGCGCAAGGCGCAGTGCCGAAATCCGTACTCCCCGGAAAGCGCAGCGGAAAACACAAACAAGATGAGCGCCCTCCTCTCAGAGCCCCGGGCACCAGAGGCGGCAGTGGTCCCCAGGGTCGGCTGCAATGACCGGACTCTGAACACGGCCGGGGCCGCTCGTGGCGAGGGGCTCCGGGCCAGGGGTGCGCCTGACCGGAGCGCTCAGTGGCCCCGGGCCCGCGCGCTAGCGCCCAGGCCGCTGTCATTACCTGGCCAGTGTGGTTTTCCCCGAGCCCGGGAGGCCTCGCAGGAGGTAGAGGTGTTTCCTAAAGCTGTGGCGGCGCGGAGGTGTCCCCCGCGGGGGCGGCGGCCGAGGCTGCTGCTGCTGCTGCTGGAGGCTCAGCCTCCCAAAGGATTCAAGAAAACTGTCCTCCATGGGGAGGGGGCTGTCTGCGAGGGCCCTGGGTTCCCTTTCCTGAAGTCACGGTCTTGGCCAAAGCTGTTGTTTTTGTGACTCTCCGGCCATGTGATAGATGGAGGGGCGGGCGCTCAGAGCCCGCCCCTCCTTCCCACCCGCCGGAACTGCTCTGCGTGGGAGGGGTCGTCCCTACCTGAAAAGCTGGGTACACTGGGAGACTGACAGCCTGGAAAACATAGGTGACGCACACCCTAGCTTTGCCTCCAGCCTACCACTGCCATTCGGTGCCCTTCGCCCTCAGCAGAGAACTCGCCTAATGGGACACTAGGACAATTCCCTGCCTCCACAGTGCAAGGCAGGCCCTCTGTCACAGCCCTCCCCCAACTCCACCTCTGACCGGCCTAGACCTTGAAAGTGAAATAATTTTTGTTGACGATTAAAGAATGTGAGCAGCACTTTGAATAGTAACAGTGAAAGCCATTGTCTCCTCAAATTTATGTGCACCAACATCTGGCTGGTGTCCCAAGGGCTAACACACTCTTCCAGGGCCTGTATCTTCTTTATCAGACTGCCAAAAAATATTCTTAGAAAGCTTTGTTGCCTCTACATAACTTTAAGTCACTTTTTCCTTGGAAAAGCAGATTACGAATCATACTGAGTTAAGAACAATTGAGTTAGGCTACCACCCAGGCACCTATCTGCTCCCACAAAAAAAGTAGTCTTCTGGGCATTGTTTCAGATCCCAGAGGAAAGTGACAGAGTCCACTGGCATTTACAGAGAACTAAGTTCTAAGTTCCAGGAGCTGGTGAGGACCCATTGGTTGATCACCATAGTGACTCTCCAATATTTCACACTTAAAAGCAACAGGGTGCCTGTTTGCTGAACTGAGAGACAATATTCAAAATCTCCATCCTAGAAAATCAGGATAGATGGTAGCTTTGGCTATAATAATTATTATAAAATAAATTTTGTTTCTGGCACACTGGGTATGAAAAATTATGAAAAGTTGTTGTAAAAAAAAAAAAGTGATTTTCTTCTAAACCAAAATACAGAATTCCAGAGTTCGTTTTAGGAGGGGGCTGTCCAAATAGGGAGGTGTTCTGTTGTGGGAATTTCACCTCCCCCTTGGGATTTCCCTGTGAAAGTGGGAGAAGGGTAAGTGTGGGAGGAAGATGAGCATTCTCCCTTGAGGGGAAAAAATGCCTTCCCAAGCAAGGAAGAAGTATCTTTGGGGGGCGGGGGTGTGCGTGTGTTGCTGGAGATCAAACCCAAGGCATCGCATATGCCAGGCAAGCATTCTACCACAAAACACAGCCCAGGACGTATATTTTCTTGATTCTTCTTAGTACTGCTAAGAAACCATGGAATTGCAAAAACTTCTCTAAATATTAGGGAGAAGCTACAGGAACAGAAAATATACATGCATCATAACATTAGTGACATTTTTAATCTATGTATCCCTATTAGATTTTTTGGGGAGGGTGCTGGGATGGAACCTAGGGCCTCTTGCATACTAAGCAGGAGCTCTATAACTGAGCTGCACCCCCAGTTTGTACTTCATATAAGAGTATTTTGCCTAGCCTCAATATCACCTTTTTCATCTAGATATTCTCTGGCCAATACAAGAGCTATGAGTCATGTGGCAACTGGGCATTTGAAATGTAGCTAGTACAAATTAAGATTAAAATAAATAGGCAATAAATTTGTAAGGTTCAGTATGAAAAAAATTCATTTATTTTTATTTTTATTTATTTATTTTTCGTACCAGGGATTGAATTCAGGGGCACTTGACCACTGAGCCACATCCCCAGCCCTATTTTGTATTTTATTTAGAGACAGAGTCTCACTGAGTTGCTTAGTACCTTGCTTTTGCTGAGGCTAGCTTTGAACTTGAGATTCTCCTACCTCAGCCTGGTAGATCTCCTGATCTCAGCTGGGATTACAGACACAGGCCACTGTGCCTGGCTCATTAATAATTTTATATATATATATATATACACATACATACATACACACACACATACACACAAAAATATACATATATATTTAAGTGATAGATGGACACACTACCTTTATTTTATTTATGTATCTTTATGTGGTGCTGAGGATTAAACCCAGGGACTTACATGTGCTAGACAAGCACTCTGCCACTGAGCTACCACCCCAACCCTCATTAATGATTTTTATATTGATTATACACTGAAGTAATAGTACATTGGATATAATGGGCTAACATTAAAATTTTACCTGTTTCTTTTTACTGTTTGATGTGGTTACTATAAAGAATAAGTTATATATGTGTTTGGCATTGTATTCCTTTTAGACAGTGCTACATGAAACTTCTTGTCTACTGTATTACTACTCTCTTCTATAGAGGGGGTCCCAGGCAGTGTCAGGGCAGCAGGAAGACCTGTAGCTTTGGAAGCAAGAGGCTCTGACACACTGATTGTGCAGTGCTTCTGACAGGTGGAGCTACCTGATAGATGGTCAGAAATATGAAGTATTGCTCAGAAGAGAAGGCTGAGCTGGAGACAGAGCTTTGAAAATTCTGGCCCCTATGAATAGAAACAAACAGCTGAGGGTACCAGCATTTAAGGACTGTGCCCTTGAAGCAGATCCAGTGAAGGTGAGATAATGGAATGATCTTCAATGTAGACCAAACACTAACATAGGTGTTTAGAAGCTCAAAGGGAGGGAGTTTCAAGGAAAATAAAATGGTCAGCAATACCTGGAAGTGATCCCAGACACTTTCTTTTCGGCATAATTCCCACATTTAACTAGTCAACAAGCTCTATTTTCCCAGATTTATTCCTCAAAACCACATTGTTTAAAATGAACTGTTTGTGAGCCGGGCACAGTGGCGCACGCCAGTAATCCCAGCACTCTGGGAGGCTGAGACAGGAGAATTTCAAGTTCAAAGCCAGCCTCAGCAAAAGCGAGGTGCTAAGCAACTCAGTGAGACCTTGTCTCTACATAAAACACAAAATGGAGCTAGGGATGTGGCTCAGTGGTCAAGTGTCCCTGAGTTCAATCCTCAATACCAAAAAAATAAAATAAAAATAAATTAACTGTTTGTGTATCTGTATCCTCCCACTAGACTATAATTTCAAGGACAAGGAAAGTGTCTTACTTATTGTTGTCATCCAGGATCTACACAATGCCTAATATTCAGAAGTGATCAATAATTATATGAGAACCTTAACTACATTTTTAGTTGATGAGCCTGAGGCTAGCTTTTACTAAAGATTGACTGACTCAGTTCCAGAGTCTGGGGCCACAAGTTCAATCCTAGCCTAGGTAACTTAGTGAGACGCTGTTTCAAAATAAAACATTAAAAATGGGGACCTGAAGTGTAGCTCAGTGATACAGCAGTTGCCTAGTATGCATGCGGCTATAGATTCAATCTACAGCACCACAAAAAAACACTGAACCAGATAGTATATAATGACAGGTGAGGAGTAAACAGAGTAAGTAATCTTACAGATCTGAGAGCAGCCTTGCTGTTAGCTGTGTTCAGATCATCTAATGGACAACTCCATAGTCCTACTATGTGACAGTCTCCAGAGAGGTGGGTACCTCTTAGAGAATACCTATGATAAAACACTCATTAGTACACTCTGTTTACACAACCAGCTTTTCAGCTTCAGGATCCATTTTTCTATTATGTGATGACTGCCATAATCTCACCTTTGTACACCAGAAACCATTACTATTATGGACATAAATAAAATAATCTTGAAGCCAGGTGAAATGGTGCCCATCTGTAGTTCCAGTTATTTGGGAGTATAATGAGACCCTATCTCAAAAAAAAAAAAGGAAGAGAAGGGGAGGTAAGAAAAGCTAGTGGATAAATCTGCCAATACAGGAATATCCTTTGGATAAGTCCGGTTTTGATAATGCTACACACCCCCAAGACACATGCATATGCACACACACACACACTTCAGAATTCCATTTTTCATTCTTATACAGAGACTTCCCCTATGGGAAGGACCGTTACCTTCCAATTCCACCGCACCTGTGGAATACTGCCACTATGTACAGGGACATTTGGTATAAGCTTCGAGGAGGGAGCCTTGGAAGGAGGGAGAATAGCCCAAATACACTTCTCTAAAGCTCCATTCCAGAAACTAGGGAAAGGCAATAAAAGCGAGAGATAGTTGTAGAAAGCTGGGGCATGCTGGAACCCAAGTATAAGCCTGGGTATATATCAGCACAGCATAAAGGTGCTCCACAACTGGTCACTGCCCATAACATACCCATCATTAAATGTTTCTAATACTATCCTTAGGTATAGTTATGGTGATGCAGATTCTAATATATTAACCAGAAAGCCTCAGATGCTTTGCTGTTGAAAATACCTAAGAAAGCAATAATTTGCCAGATGCCAAAGTCACCCTCCTGATTGGCTGTCCTTCCCTTCCCCAAATTCTGCTTCCCTCCTGGCTCTTCCTTTATCCTTCCTCTAGAAGTCTGAGGGAGACATTAGGGAAAGAGAAACAAGAAAGAAAAGTAATGCAGAATATGTCACTACCCTAATAGATTTGTGCTGAAACAATCACATCCTGGGCCAAAAGCAAGTTCAGTTTTACAATAGCTCTAGGAGGCTGAAGAGGACCACCAAACACTGAAGACGAGGGTCTCTGTCCAGAAGAGACTGACCAAGATAAACACTGTACAAAATGAACCTATGGAAAATACTGAGCTATTTTAAATAAAGCACTAAATTCCAAATAAAAATGGCAGATGGAACACAAGCATTCAACTTCCACCCCCTCCTTGAAACCCCCATACTAAAATGTAAAGAACATTAGTTTGAGAGGTTTTGGGAAGCAGTGATTAAATCCCAGGAATTAGAAGATCTGGGGATGGAGGTGAGGCTCTAAACTAGAAGGTAATTCAAAATCTGTTTAAGAAACAGACATCAGGACTGGGGCATGTCAGTGGTAGTGCACACACAAGGCCTAGGCCTAAGTTTGATCCCAGCATGCCCACCCCACCCCCAACAAACAAGCAAACAAACATCCCTCCCCCACATCTAGAAGGGTATTGTTTAGAGAAGGTAAAGACAGGATCTTCCAAGAGGGGCTTATGACAGGTTGGACACTCTTCCTGAGAACAGGGAATTTAAGCAGATGTCTAAAATGTTGAAGGAATAGACAATTGCCCCTTCGTTTATATTTTTCAAAAATGAATTTTCATATCTTAAGTACAGCTAAACTAAAACAATTTAAAATAATAAAACAATATTAGTAACCCTTAGTATAATATAGGTCCCACAATCCCTAACCAAATCTTGGAGGTCAGATATGTTTCAGAACTCACAAAGTATTTGCTTATTGAAGTAATATATATAAGACACATATTACTTTATATTCTCAGTGGGATCTGGGGCAGTCCCTAATAATTAGATGCATTAATATTTCTGCAGTGAAATATATGAATATATTTAAATACATACCACATGGGGATAAATCAGGAGTAAAATTAATCAATTTGAGTCAGGCTTAGCTCCCAAATTAGTTTTAATCCTAAACTTATTTTTAAAGCAAAACAGTGTTTGCCAGGGGCTAGGGAAATGTTTAATGGATAGGTACAGAGTTGTAGTTTTATAAAATGAAAAGAGTTCTAGAGAGAGATGATGGTGATGATGGGACATTATACACTTAGAATGGTTAAGATGATAAATATTATTATGCATTTTACCACAATAAAACAATTAGAAAACCAAAACAAAAGCAATTTTGGTTTTTAGAACTTCTTGGATTTCAGAATTCTAGAAATGAAATCTCAGGCCAATAGTTAGATATAGGGCCTACACTTCCAATCTTGATGCAATTTTTAAAATAAGCTCCTCAAAGTTTCTGTACCTTATTTTCTTCTATAAAAAAAAAGTATGGGGCTGGGGTTATGACGCAGTGGTTGCGTGCTTACCTAGCATGCGTGAGGCACTGGGTTCGATCCTCAGCACCACATAAAAATAAAATAAAGATATTCTGTCCGCCTACAACTAAAAAATAAATATTAAAAAAAAAAGTATGGCAAACATCTTCAAAATTAATAATAAAATGCTTAAATTGTTACCTCTTCTGTTTAGTTTTTTATTATTATTCAGATAACTTATCAAGAACAGTTGAAGAGATTATTCAAACCACTTTTGGTATCCAATGGGTACAACCCTGAAAATAGTTCTTCAGGTCAACACTGAGCACTCCAGCTTTTCTCAATGATGAGCATCTTCAGTGGCAACTGTAGAAATGGGAGGATTCAGCTATAAACAAACACAAACCCAGACAAAATGATGACAGGAACAGAGTTTGTTTTCAGATTCCCAATGTTTGATGCCCTAGTTATACCACTCCCCTGGCATCTAGAACTGTACATTATCCCCTCAGTCCACACTTCATCTGGTCCTACCTCATAAATGAGTCCATTCCACAGACATTTCCCAACCACCTGTTCCTAAATTGAAATTTGTTCTTTATATCATTCCCTGAGGTCCAGTTATTTAATTAACAAAAGGTCAATATCACTAATTCAAGCATATGCATTAACAGGTTTACTGGGTCAGATGTTCCTCTCCCAGATAACAATTTCTACTGTTGCCAGGGATGCTTTCACGGAGGTATTTAGGAGAGGGCACTATGCAAAATAATTTGCATTATTTCATTTATTCCTAATTTAATATCTCCATGACAGGTTGGTATTATAAACCTATTTTTTCAGGTGAAGAAATTGAGGCTCTAAGAAGGTAATTTGTTTAAGATTGCACAATGTTATGGTTTAGATATGAAGTGTCCCCCAAAAGTGCATGTTAGATGATGTAAGAATGTTTAGAAGTGGAATGACTAGGTTATGAGAGCCTTACTCTAACTGGTGGATGAATCTGGGCAGTATCTGTAGGCAGGTAGGGTGTGGCTAGAAGAAATAAATCACTGGGGGTATGCCTTTGGGGTTTATATTTTGTCCCTAATGAGCAGAACTGTCTCTCTCTGCTTCCTGGTTGTCATATCCTGAGCAGCTTCCCTCTTCCATGCCCTTCCCCACAATGTTCTGCCTCATCTTGTGCACAGTGCTATGGAGGTAGGGCAGTTATGACCTGAACCTATGAAACTCTAAGTCAAAAGAAGTATTCAGGGCTGGGGCTGTAGCTCAGCGGTAAAGCGCTTGCCTAGCATGTGTGAGGCACTGGGTTTGATCCTCAGCACTGCATATAAATAAATGAATAAAATAAAGGTCCATCAACAACTAAAAAAAAAAAAAAGAAATGTTTCCTCCTCTAAGTTGTTCTTTTTGGGTCTTTGGGTCATAGTGACACAAAGCTGACTAAAACACGCAGCCAGGCAGCAATAGCTCTAAAATGGAAACCCATTCTCTCCAACACCCGTCCTAAACAAAGGAATGCCACAATTTCAACTCTTGGCAACCAACCATCAAGGAGTGTAGTTTGAAAGACCTTGGGGTTCCCAGAGCCAAATGAAATTCTCCTGCTAGATAGTTCCCTCTTTCTAAATTTCTGTTTACATTATGACCTACATTATGCCAAACACAAAATGGGGAGACCCTTTCTCGACTGTTAAAAACAAAAATTGTACATAGCTACAACATTCACAAAATGTCCTGACAAGAAAATTAAGAGTTAGGGTCAGACTGTAGGGTGAAGTCCAGTCCATAGAGGGCATTTTGGAATGCATGAGGAGATCAATATCAAAATCAAAATTATGGTCCTTGACACAAAATATTCAAATTTAGCAGGTAGAAGACTCCTGAGTTAACCATAGTCAAATACAGCCGTGGTTACTCATACTGCTTATATTAGTCTCTTATATTGGGGCCACCTCAGGCAGGGAGGGAAAACAGTCCTAACTCCCATCCCTACAACATAAATTTCAGGAGGGCAGGAATGTTTTCACTGCCATATTCTCAAAATATAAAACCAATATCTGACACAAGGCAACTCAATAAATATCTGTTGGATAAATGAATGAATATCTTCCCCTCCTTTTTCTGTAATTCCTCATCTCTTATCTTGTCCATATTTATCCCACATTTTCTAGTGGTCCTTCCAAATCTCTAAACTCTTTTTTCTTTATTTTTTTAGTTGTAGATGGACACAATATCATTATTTTATTTATTTATTTATTTTTATGTGGTGCTGAGGATTGAACCCAGTGACTCACACATGTGAGGCAAGAGCTGTACCACTGAGCTACAATCCCAGCCCCAAATCTCTAAACTCTTACCCTAAACTTTCAATTCTTTTTCCTCTTTTTTTCAGTAGAAGCAGGTTTAAAAGAAACAAAAATGTTTTTATTGGGTATATGAGAAATGAAAATACAGAATACTCTTAGAAATAAAAATTATAATCAATAAAGAAAATATATGGTAAATCACAATGCATTCAATTCTTATCAAATGCAGATGCATATACACTGAAATTGTAGCAGCTATGTTTATTTCATAATTTAGGCATTTGGGGGGGAAAGTGCAATGTGTTTATTTTAATGTCAGCTGATGTCAAGTTTAAAATATAACATGAATGTGTCCATACATTTTCTCCTTTTCTGAATCTCTTAATATAGTATTTAAATATAACCTACATCCTTAATTCCTAGCCTTGGTCACATACCAACGCTGGGGGAGAGTTCTCATAAATTTTGTGTTTTTAGAATGCTCTAAAATATGTTCTAACCAATAAAGTGGGAAAATAAATTTGGGAGCAACAATCTAGGCTTTGTTGTATTTCACAAAAATATCTATGTTTAAAGGAAATAAAAGCATCATGCGCAATAGCACACAGGGTTGCTATAGTAACAAACTGCATTTTTTAGATCTTACTCTTCTAATGTGGTTCATATGAGCTATTACAACCAAATAACGTCAATATTCACTCTGATCATATAAAGGTCTCTGAAACAAGTTATACTTACAGTTCAAGAATTCTTTCTAACCAATCTTCTTCTGTCTTTTCTAGAAATAATAAAATACATGAGATGATGATTAACATTTGGCTTGTGGTTAAGTTTACACTGTCATTTTACTCTATAAGACATCCCTAAAATGATAAAAGAAACATGGCAACCAAAAATGTCAATACAAATATTTAAAGTATTGCTGTGTGTGTGTGTAAGTAGTAATAAGATCTCCATGGAGAATAAGGAGAAATAAGAAGCTTAAAAATGTATATTTGGTTTTACTGTATGAACACACAAAACAAATGTACTTTCCTGCAGCAGTACGTACATGAACAAGTAAGAAATACCTACTATGCTAAATTATTAGTTATATAATGTTTCACTAAACTTCCATTTTACTATTTATTTCAAAATGTATCCCTAGCAATGCCTCTGGGCTCATTCAAATCACTATTAACATAAACAGAACTCCAGCCACACCCATTATGTTAGAGTACTGGCTTTTCCAGAGTTTCCATCTATCATCTTTCTAACTGTCTAAGCCAGTCCTCCTCCAGCCTCCTGGAAAATGAACAGCCCTCAAAAATAGGCATGTCTTCCACTAAGGACCAACAAATCACTCCAATAATGAGATGCTTCCAAGTGAAGTAAATATGAATCTAATTTGCCACTGTTATTCTACAACAGGATAATATTGAAGATTGGATAGGAGAAAAGATGTAATAAGAATAAAGGTTTCTCCCAAAATGGATACCTTAGTCATCCACAGTGTTGACGTGCACACACTTCAACAAAGAGAATTTATTACAACTTTCTCTTGGGACAAAGACAAATTAAAAGAAAACTTGTATATATTATCTACTTATCCACACATATTCTTTTTCTTATTTTTAAAATAAGAAATTCTATGTCATTGAGTACATAGAATACTCAGACTCTTCTTTCCCCCTGCACCCCACCATTTTCTAATTTAACATAATGGATATAGCACTTCTCTGTTAAGTTTGATGAACAGATTTTATCCAATTTTAATTTTTTTTTATACTAAAGATTGAATCCAGCTGGGATTATGGCGCAGTGGTAGCGTGCTTGCCTGGCATGCATAAGGCACTGGGTTCGATCCTCAGCACCGCATAAAAAAATGAAATAAAGATATTCTGTCACCTACAACTAAAAAATAAACATTTAAAAAAAAAATAAAAAAATAAAGATTGAATCCAGGGGCGATTAACCACTGAGCTACATCCCCAAGCCTTTTTATTTTTTATTTTCAGACAGGGTCTTACTAAGTTGCTTAAGGCCTTGCTAGGTTCCAATTTTAATTTTTTAAAAAACCATTTAAGAGAAGATCTTCTGTGAAAGCTATAAAAATATACCTGTACTGACATCTTCCATTGCAAATAGATCATCTTCAGTGTCTTCCAGTCAAGGGGAATAACATAGTCATCAGGTAATAAGGAGTCTATGAAAAAAAGGAGGAACAAAGTTCATCTCAAATGTCACACAGATTTTTTACTCTAAATGTGAAGATATGCAAACAATATCTAGGCTGCTGTAATATTAACACTCTGATTTTGAAGATATTTCAGTGATGGCTAAATCAGGAGTCTGTCTCAGACTCCTATTAGTAAACAGTATCCAGACTAAAAGAAAATTCTTATGTACGTGTGTAAAATGATATGTACCATAGTTCATATTCTCCTGTAAGTACAAATATATATACACATAAATACATACCAGTATATAATATCTTTAAGTGGTACTGTCACAAGGCATAAAATTTAAGTAGTCATCCTTTTCTGTGACATGTATTAAACATTTCAACTATAGCAAATTTAGTCTTCCTGAAAATTGTTCCTTCCATATGAGTGTCTGGGGGAAATTTTCCTCAAAACGAAGAAGCTCATAAACAAGTCCAAACATTAACACACAACCATAACATACAGCATTAGCCATGCCAAACCACAAAAATTATTTTTCTTTTACTAGGACTCATTTGAGTTCCCTGCCTCATTTATAAGGACACTGATCATACACTGGAGCTTGGCTTGTTCAATTTAGACGAGCAAATCAATTCTCAGCCTTCACTTAGTTTCTTCCTTTCCCTTTTTAAGCCCATGCCATTTCCAAATGTGAAAGTCTTTCTCTCTGCTTTTATTTCAAGCCATATTCTTTCTCTTTTGTATAAAGACTGTTTATAATTCACTTTCATATTGAAAGGATCCCAAACAAAACCATAACCCCATCTTCTCTTCAACAATCCCTTTAGCACTTCTAATCTCACTCATAAAATATTCATAAGTTTATCATGTATATTTTCTATGTGTAGTAATTTTATTGTTATTCTTGTTTCCCCAGTTGGAAAGTAAGCTATTTGATGAATGAAGTCTATTTCCTTTCAAAAGTTTAATTCATGGATGCTTGATCATTGTTGATTATGATGACATTGCACAATCAAGAGAGGAAGAGGTTTAGAATCTTTACACCAGTGACTTCG
Organism: Geosciurus inauris; assembly: GCA_004024805.1. Classification (NCBI taxonomy): domain Eukaryota; kingdom Metazoa; phylum Chordata; class Mammalia; order Rodentia; family Sciuridae; genus Geosciurus; species Geosciurus inauris. Next base: position 89,044 of record PVHX01003019.1, on the reverse strand, counting down.
TGCTTTTTGGTACTGATCAAAGGCAGTAACTGTTAATCTTTCTGGGTCATGGATCCTCTGAGAAGCTAATAAAATCTATAGACTTCTGCCAAGAAACAGGGCACAAAATAATACCAACAATTTTGCATATGATTTCAGAATATAAACCTTAAACTAGGATCCCTAACCTAAAATGGCCTAAAATTCTCCAAAACAAATACATTTAATTAATTAATTTATTATATTTATTTTTTTTTTTAGCAGTGAAGGAAGGTTTATTCTTGGCCAAGAATAGAAAAGCAGGGAGAAAGGCTGAATAATTAGCTTCTCGTGTATTCTAAATGTAAAAATTGAGGGGGTTTTGATTTGCTTGTTGGTACATTTATTAGGATAGAAAAATTGCAGTTATTCATAAAGGTAACAAATATGTTCAATGTGATGTCAGAATTTTAAGAGCAGATTGATAATTATGATCCCAACACTGAGACTTACTCAATTTTGGGTCTGAGCTCCTGGGACCAAGTTTATCTGGAACATCATAAGTTTAGGGGCAAAGTGAAAAACTAGGAGGACATGTTTTGAGACAGAGCAGGGCATGGGAACCCAGGTAGGTACATGAGAATGGGAAGATCCAGGAGAACTGCAGGGATTGGAACTTTGACTTCTTGGCTCTTAACCTACCTCCAAGGAAGAGTACTAGGAAGCATCAGGCATTAAGTATAGAGAAGGAAAAGTTGGGATTTGTGTTCCATTTCCTCTATAGGACATTTAGCACCTTAAATATGATTATTATTGAACATAAATTTACTTAGCATATTGCTAATCATATATTCACTTGTTTTATTTACAGGTGGATTTTCCATTTCCAAAAAATAACATTCTTAAGAATCTAAAGGAACCTTTTCAGGTCAACTAGTTGAACTCTCTCCTAATTTCTTTAGTACCCTTCTCAATCTTTAAAAAATACCTTTAGCTATTTCCAATGTCTTTTTGTCATTTAATCTTTGCTATCTCTACTTTACTAATCTCATATCTGGGAGCCATAATTGTGCATGAGAAAAGGGTCAAATGCCAAATAAGGGAAAGGTATAAAGTAGAAAGATTGAAAAAAGTAATAATAAAGCAGCCCATCTCTGTTACATGGTCACTGTTTGTCTGCCTCATCTTTCATTCCTCTCAGTGTCTACTTAAATCGAGAGTCTGAGTATTCTATGCACTCAATGACATTTAAGAAGACTGTCTTGATGGCAAGGGACGGGAACTTTAAAAACCATATTTCCTTAACTATGGGTCCTCACTTTTGGTGCTGAAAGTTATCGCACAACCAATAAATTACACGAAATCACATTTGCTTTCTTATGGACTTATAAGAGCACTTTCTATTAAGAATATTAATGCAGGAAAAACAGTCTGCATGATTTCAAATTTTAAAAAAAAGTAAGTGGAAATGCTTTTTATATTGATTGTATTGGTTAAACACATGTCAAATTGATCAAGTTGCATATTTCAAATATGTGCATTTTATTGTACTTCTATTTTACCTCAGAAAAAAATTTAAAATAATAATTTTTTACGCAAACTTATTTTAAATAAGGGTACAAATTCAATTGAATGGAGAAAGGAAAGTCTTCTCAGTAAACGGTCCTAAAACTGAATATCCATACTTTAGAAAAAGAAAAACTTCAATTGATTCCTTGAGTCATATTTACAAACTAAAAAATGGATCATAGATATAAATGTAAAATCTGCATCTGAAACACTTCCAGAAGACAAGAAAAGTACTTTTATACCTAGGGGTAGGCCAAGATTTCTTGGTTACAACCAACAGCACAATTCATAAAAAACAACATTGATAAATTTCACTTCATCATAATTAAAAACTTCTGCTCTTCAGAAGACACTAATGGGACAAAAAGATACCACAGACAGTTGGGAAATAATTTCAAAGTACATATCTAATATGTCTCCAGAATATATAAAGAACTCTCCAAATTCAATAATAAGGTAGCAAATAATAAAAAAGTATATTAGTGCTTTTTATTTTTTGCCATAAATGGTTCTTTTTTAGTTTTTCATTTGCCTTTTAAATTTACTCTTGGTTGTTTCTGGAATAGATATTTAAAATTTTCATGTGTAAAATTTATGTATAAATATATATGACAATGGGCTGAGATTGTAGTTCAGTGGTAGGGCGCTTGCATCAAATGTGGGACGCACTGGGTTCGATCCTCAGCACCGCATATAAATAAATGAATAAATAAAGGTCAATCAACAACTAAAAAAAATGTTAAAAAAAATAAATATATATGACGAATAAAAAATAAGAATTTACTTGCACATGTTAAAATGGACCTTTTATTGTTAGTAAATGAAAACAATTTACCCACTGGAACTCCAGGAGATCCAAAAAGCTTTACTAGTTGAAAGGCAAATCCTTTTGATAATGGTAGCACAAAGGAATTAAAATCAGTGCTTGTTAAATCTTGGAGATCCTCAGTTGGTAAACACTGTAATGGCTTAGATTCTTCCCATCTCTTCAGCTTTTCACCAAATCTTTCAGGAGAAACCCTCAAAGAGCACAAAATATCAGGCTGCCTAATTAAAATTTCTGAAGAAATAAACCCTACATCTTTTAGCTCATCACCTATTCTTGTTTGTGATTTGAAAGTCAAAAATGTTTTTTTGTTGGTAAAAGATACCATCCAAAAGCTAGATATATAATGCAGCACAAGAGAAGGAATAGGGCTTTTGTAAAAATACATAGCGTGCCCTAGTCTACTAAATGACAAGTAGTGAGAATAAAAATTTCCACCAATATTTAGAGATGAATCTTTGATAATATCAGGGTAAAACCACAATGGATGATGGTCAAAGGTCATAATTTTTTGCTCATTCTCTTCTTTGTTATTTATTTCTGAAATTCTATCTTTTATTTCTCCCCCAAAAATGTTCAATCCAAAGTTTTTAGATACCAGGCCATATTTCTCCCTTTCTTTTGCACTGAAACATCTCTGTCTCCGTAAGTTAAAGTTTGGTACCAAATTTGAAAGCTTCTTCTGCCTCTTTTTCTGATTAGTTATTGATTGTAAGGCACTTTGGGTGATGTCCAGTTGAGATAAGCAGTTGCTGAGGATATATGCCTCTGTTTCCATGAATAAATCTATAGTTTCAGTTGGATGTGACAAATCTTCATTTTCTATCAGTAGCTTCTCCTCTATCAATGTTTCTGGACCACTTCCTGGTCCTGATACTCCTTCAGAAGTGGAGATCAATTTAATCAATTGCTCTTTGCTGTCAGGATGGGTCAGTCTCCGTGATCTATCTTTCTTTGGTCTCTGTTCACATACAAACTTATGCGGTCCCTCAGGCCAGCTACCAAAACAAGGTTGTCTTTCAGAGCCTAATTGTAATTCTTCTTCAGATAAAATGTTTGTGAAAAAAGCCCAATAATTGTTTTTAGTTGTATGCTCTCCTTGTTCCTCTCTTAAAACATTATCTGAAGTTTGGGATCCACGTTGATGGCACAGAATTGGTTCGTTTGGGAGATTTTTATTTACCATCTCTCTTTTCTGCATAAATGAACATGGGGTTTCATCAGCAAATAGGTCCTGGGTGTCTGGTGATGAGCTTTGCCTATTTCCAACGTGCTTTTCTAGCTTCCTGCCCAAGCAGTCATCCCTTGTTACACAGGAAAGATTTTGAATCCCTTTTGGACAAGTAACAGAGCTTCCATTTGGCACTGATGACGAAGTTTGAAACAAGTCATCATTTTCCTTTGGGAAGTAATTCTCTGGTGTCTTGTCCAACTCAACTATAGATATAATATTTGGAAAATTATCTTCAGGATCTATGTGTTTCTGACTTTTTTCTTTACAGCCATTCACAAAATATCCTACTTCATTTTGCAGGCCACCAGTGAAGGGGCACACTGATTCTCTTTTGTTCTCTTCAAAATCTTCCTCTTCACTTGGAACCTGATCTTCTAGTTTAAGATAACTTAAGGTTTCAAATGAGTTTTCATCCATGATTTCACTAAGACTATTACGCTTTTTGTTTCTTTTTCTTTTTCTTTTCTGTTTGGTTTTGCTGAGTCTGTGCCCAGCTTTCTTCAAAATGCTTTCTCTGAAATATAAAAGGATAAAGAAATGTTATAACAATTATTTGTATAACATTAGCAAACTGTAACATCAAATTCTTAAAGTGAAGTTTTAAAAATCATTAGTACAAGAGATTCTGAAGTGTACATGTGCTTTGTACTGTATTTTAAAATCACTTTTAAAAAGAGATAGTTTAATACTTTAAAAGTGAGTATACTTTGAGAAAGTTAAAGCTCACATGCACATACTCATTTCATAAACCAATAACTTTATGAAAACCTAATATATTTCTTTAAGAAAGTATTTTGTGTGTGTGTGTGTGTATAAAACCTACCAATAGAGATCTTAGATTTTCTAACATTCTAGATTTTGAAAAAGTGGCTAGTAGAGTCTCAGAATGGCACCACTTTAGTGGCTGTAATAGCTATATTTTTCCTACTCATAAACACTTAGGCAATTAAGTTGCAACATCAAATTATACACAATGGTTAATAATGAGAAGCTGAGTCCAACATTTGGGTGATACGCTTCTGATTGCCTCGCTAGCAGTTTGTGCTACATCACTACTGTGTAGGGTGTTTGGAAATATGTGAAGTCATTTTTGGTGGTGACAATGACTGGCAAAATGTTAATGGCACTTGGAACTGAAGCCAGGGATGCCAACCATCCCGCAATGCCCACTGAAAAATCATCACATCCAAAAGAGCAATAGTGCTCTCATCAAAAACACTGAGCATTCACAGCTCTCCATAATTGAAGGTAATAATTGATGCTAACAGAAAAAGGAAAACTTAAGAATTTTCTAATTTTGAATGTGAAGGTCTAGTTATCCTCTCTTCCACCCTGGATAATCATTGTCAGGGATAAGGTGCCAAGAAAGTAAGTTAAAGTTTAATACCACATTTAAAATCTTCTTCTTCCTCTTTTCCTTATTAGTTGTTGATTGTAAGGCACTTTGTAACAAAAATGTAACAGAAAAATGTAACAGAAGAAGGACACTGGAAATAGACAAGGGGAAAATATCAAAAGAATAGAGTTGCAGAAAAATAAACAAAGCAGCAAACAAATAAATATGGAAGCATAGAAATGATGAGAAAAAGAGAATAGTCATCAACTGTTCTCAGGCCGGGCATTGGACAAATGAGCTTATTAAACCTACCTCTGGCTTCCGGCCTGCCTTATTCCATTCCACACTGATAGGTAATTTTTGATAGACAGAACATATGAACACTTTGTTCTTTGCCACCTAATTGCTGCTGCCCTTGTTCACATATTCCTGAGTGTTTGCTCAGAAATAACATTAAGAAATGCTCATATGCCTAGAAGTAATTGTTAACGGGCCTCTCTAAAAAGAATATCAAGTAAAGAACATCATCTTTGGTAGTTAGCTCTTTTATGATCAGTTCTATCAGATTCTATTGAAAGCTCCAGGTGAAGTCCAATGTACAACATCAGTTATGAAATTCATACTAAAGACTAGTATGTTGTTCTGAAAATAAACTCCCATCTTTCTCCAAATGTGAATGAATGATCTTGTTGCAGGGCAAGGAGTAAATTATGGATAGAATTTTTTGTTACTTTATTTTTTTTATGGCAATACATTTGAGACCTTAAGACTACTCCAGCTCTAGTTCTGGTTCACTGATTCACTAAGAGCTGAATGCACTTAACATGTAGCCATTGTCCTCTCTTAAGAGTTCTCACTCAACTCGTCAAGGAAAGAGAACCCTAAGATAGAGAAACAGCCATGGTTCATCACTAAAACGTTTATAACTCCCTGTGCTACCAGAAAGACTGAGATCCACAATCCTACTTTGAAAATTGGCTTTAAAAATAAATGGAAGTTGGGCGCGGTGGTGCACACCTGTACTCCCAGCACTTTGGGACACTGAGACAGGAGAATGGAGAATTCAAAGCCAGCCTCAGCAACAGTGAGGCACTAAGCAACTCAGTGAGACTCTGTCTCTTAGTAAAACACAAAATAGGGCTGGGGATGTGGCTCAGTGGTCGAGTATCCTTGAGTTCATTCCCCAGCACCTAAATAAATAAATAAATGGATAAACCTGGGCATGGTGGCGCATGCCTGTAATCCCAGTGGCTCTAGAGGCTGGGGCAGGAGGATCGTGAATTCATAGCCAGCCTCAGCAAAAGCGAGGTACTAAGGAACTCTGCGAGACCCTGTCTTTAAATGAAATACAAAACAGGGCTGGGGATGTGGCTCAGTGATCGAGTGCCCCTGAGTTCAATCCCCAGTACCAAAAAAATAAATAAATAAATGGATGGGGTCTGGGAAGAAGGCTCAGGGGTAGAGCACTTGTTTAGCATGTGGGAGGCACTGTGTTCCATTCCTAGCACTAAAAAAAAGAAAAAGAAAATATAAAGCACAGTTGGGTATGTAGCTTAGTGGTAAAGTGCTTGCCTAGCATGCACAAGGTCCTGGGTTCAACCCCCAGCACTAGAAAAAAAAATTGCATATTTAACTATGTATTAGAACTGTTTAATTGCTTTAAATGTACCAAATAAACTAATCTTCACAACTATATAAAGGAAGGATAAATGTTAATTTTATCCCTATTTCACAAAGGCAAGTGAAACGCAGAAGTTAATGATTTGCACAGAATCACATGGCTAGAGATAGGATTCAGACCTAGGCCAATTGGCTCTACTGAATTCAGACTCTTGCCAGACACAGTGGCCACATCTGTAATACCAGTGACTTGGGAGGCTGAAGCAGGAGGATCACAAGTTCAAAGCTAGCCTCAGCAACTTAATGAGGCCCTAAACAATTTAGTGAGACCCTGTCTCAAAATTAAAAAGATCTGGAGATGTGGCTCAGTGGTAGAGCATCCCTGGGTTCAATCCTTGGTACCAATAAAAAAAAAAATTCCAAGCCGGGCACAGTGGCACAAGCCTGTAATCCCAGCACTTAAGGAGACTGAGACAGGAGAATTGCGAATTCAAAGCCAGCTTCAGCAACGGCAAGGCACTAAGCAACTCAGTGAGACCCTGTCTCTACATAAAACACAAAATAGGGCTGGGGATGTGGTTCAGTGATCAAATGCCCCTGAGTTCAATCTCTAGTACCAAAAAAAAAAAAATTCCAAGAATTCATACTCTTTAACCATTATATTCAACAGCTTCTCAACTTAAAAATTCTTTAAAAATACGGCCTCTCTTTCTTTTCCTCCTCTCATCTTCAAAATGTTAATGTTAGAGCGACTCAGTGGCAAGGGTTGAGGCCGTTCAGGAAAGAAGCACTTGAACCTATTTATCACTAACCTAATATATATCATGATATCTTGAGACTTTTCTCTTTTGTTTGTATTCTTTCTCCCTCTCTCTCTCTCAGTGCTCTCACTTGTGGAATAGGAATCCCTCTCCCTAATCTGCCTTCATGTCAAGGTTCCAAGTGAGCACTGGGAAAGCCAAAATAGATGGCCTACAACTTCTAAAGGCAAAGGACACCAGTGGCTCCTCCTGAAAGTTAATTCATTTATCATGGGTATAGGTAGTAGGAAGTGATCACTTCTAGATACTTTTTTGAAGGAAAAAGCAAGTAATATTTTAAAACAATTTGGATATGGGATATGAGGGGAAAAAAGATAGGAATCAAGTATGAGAGCAAGGATTTTATTCTGAATAATTGGAAGGATAAAGTGGCTACGTACTGTCATAGAAGTCTATGTGAGGTTGAGTTTGGGGAGAGAGTTGGTAAAACACTTGCCACAAAGTCTAAACCAATAAGCTAATCTGTCCTTATAGCAGAGGTAAGAAAGTGGAAAAGATGAAGATTTCATTAAAATTCTTTAAGGATCTTTTGTTTTCTAACTAGATTACAATATGGTAGCTACTTGGAGAAAGGATAATAGGAATTCACTTAAGATAATGACTCAGTATGCCTAAAGAGAAGCGAACACATTAGATCATGAAAGAATGAAGCAGCTCAAAAAATAATAACAACAAAAATAAACAAACTCTGAATCTGGAAGGTTAGTCAACTTATTAAGGCATTTTGCTAAGAGTTATCAAAGGAGTCTGTAAGGATTGGAATTCCAAAGGAAAATACGACACAGTGCCAAGAGATATGAAAATCAGATGTCTGATTTTACAAAGAAGTATGCCAGAGACATGTATCAGTTCTGTAGCACTGAAACTCTATAAATCCACTGTGTTTGTTTTGGAAACAGTGGACCTGGCCTTCTAGAAAGGAAGCATAAATCAATAGCAGTGACTTGTGAAGCTCCTAGGAAATAAGAGATGTGATGGTAGTGGTAATAACATCTGTTGAAATGTGTATGCCTCTGATATGGCTAATCAGTAGGTACATTTTCTTCAGGAACATTTATCTACAACGTGTGAGAGGCTCATCAAAGCTGCGTCAAGGCTTGTTAAACCTGATCTCACTTGTGCTGATTCACATAGGGATGAATGGCACCATTAGAAAAAGAGAAGCATCACTAAATAAAAGTTAGTCATAGAGAGGAAATCAGAGGAGTTAGAGACACAGGCTGTCTTTTGAAAATGAAGGAGGAAACAGGAAATGAACAATGGTAACGCATCTAAGATGAATAAGACTTTGCTTTCTAGATGATGGTTTAGAATCTAAGCTGGGTAGGAACAGCATGTACCTCTCAAGAATTAAAAAGAGGTGGTTTGCTCAGAAACAAGCTAACCTGACCAAATGAAGGATGTCATAAAGGCAAAGGTAAGATAACATCCAAATAAAGCCAAAACTGTATGGAGAAGGAGAAAAAGAAAAACATGATTAAGTAATGATTTTCATAAAAAAATAACTAAGGAGGTCTGAAACAATGTGTCCCATTACAGAATCTTATATATAAAGTCATAATGATGGGCAAAATTCATGAAGTAAATCTGAGATTAAAACACATGCAGATTATAAAAGAGAAGTCATACAGCTTTGTGGAATGACTATAGTTAGAATAATGTACTGGGATAATCCCAACAAGCTAGCAGTGGGGTCGGGATAGGGAGGATCTCAGGCTAATTAGATCTCCTTTCTAAAATAGTGATAATATTCACTCCTTGCAGAGTTCTAGTAAGGATTATTAGTACACATGCTCTTAAATTACTTCTACTTGACTAATATGACCGATAACTGATTCTCTCCATTGCCTCTGTACAATAATGACTGATAACAGTGGCACAATGAATGTTCTCAGCTAGATGGCTGCTCTCTAGTATAACTGTACCCTCTACATTTTTTTTTTTTTTTGGTACCGGAGATTGAACTCAGGGGCACTCGACCACTGAGGCACATCCCCAGCCCTATTTTGTGTTTTATGTAGAGACAGGGTCTCACTGAGTTGCTTAGCGCCTCGCCATTGCTGAGGCTGGCTCTGAACTCGCAATTCTCCTGTCTCAGCCTCCCTAAGTGCTGGGATTACAGGCTTGCGCCACTGTGCCCGGCTTGTACCCTCTGTTTTTAATGATTAGAACTGTATATTTACAGAGTCAGATGAGTTTATCTTCAAACCTATACTAATCATAATTGTTACTAAAATTATGTAGTTTGTCTCACTAAAGATGAGAAGCTAAACAGGTGTTATTAAATTAGGTGTGGGCAGGATAACTATAAAATTTGGTTAAAAAGTCATAAAAAACCTGCAATTATGTGATCATATTGCTTTGAAAATTTCTTTGGGTTCTCCTTCCAATTTTCGTCAATAGAAACGAGGAATTCTTGATAATTTCATGAATTCTTGACAGCATTATGTTGTTTATGCATGAAAAAAGAAAAGCAACATCGAACAGAATTGTACATAAAGATTGGTGAATGAATGTACATGTACACATACATTTTAAATTCTGATAAAATTTTTAAAATAGATATCATTTCATAATAATTCCTATCATCATCATCATCATCATCATCATTTGTAGTGCTGGGGATCAAATCCAATGCCATGTACATTCTAGGCAACTACTTTATCATTGAGCTGTACTCCTAGTTCTGATTCCTTACTTTAATCAATTTGGTAAGTGAACTAACCAGCTGCTTGTCCCAATCGTGTTAGATGAAAGGATTTTTATTGTACGTAGTATGTATGTATATGTGTGTGTGTGTGTCTCTGTGTGTGTACACCCACACACCTACCTAACACAATGCACAGCACCTGCTTGGTGTTTCATATATAGCAGCTCTTATTTTTGTTACAGATTAACAATAATACAAATAATCTTATAAATTTCATTAAGACTCTCAAGATAAAATTTAAGAATTAAGATATGACAATGAGATAGTTATGATTTGTTTGAAAGGACCACTTGAGTAAGAAGAGCTAGAAAATTATCTGAAAATGTGATTTATTTAATATAATTGCACATTAGAAAAATAGTTTCTTTAAAAGCACAACTATATATAGACAAACTGACAAATCACCATAATCAGAGATTAGAAACAGTTCTTAGTAACTGATAGAACAAAGACAAAAAGTGAACACACAGCCGGGCGCAGTGACGCACGCCTGTAATCCCTGCACTTTGGGAGGCTGAGACAGTTCAAAGCCACCCTCAGCAATGGCAAGGAGCTAAGCAACTCAGCAAGACCCTGTCTCTACATAAAACACAAAATAGAGCTGAGGATGTGGCTCAGTGGTCAAGTACCCCTGAGTTCAATCCCCAGTACCAAAAAAAAGTGAACACAGAAGTTACATAGAACATAATAATTACTTATAAATTAACAAATATAGAATGATCAAAGAAAATATTCTTTTCAAGCCCACATGTAATATTTATAGAAATTAACTAGACAATCAAGTTACCCTCCACAAATTTCAAAGAATTACTAATGTACAGACCACATTTTTTACCATGATGTAAACTTTGAAATTATTAACAAAAATGTTTTTGAAAAACTCATATGTAGAAAAATCATAATGGGTATTTTAAAAAAGGAAAGACCTGAAATTAATGAGTTACCCACTCAACTGAAGAAAATGGAAAAAGAAGAGCAGAATAAAAAACAGAAGGGGGCTGGGGTTGTGGCTCAGTGGTAGAACACTTGCCTTGCAAGGATGAGGCACTGGGTTCGATTCTTAGCACCACATAAAAACAAATAAAACAAAAATAAAGTTTTAAAAAATATTTTAAAAAAAACATAGAAGGAAGGGAATAATAAAAAAGATAATAAGCTGGGCACAGTGGTGCACACTTATAATCCCAGCACTTTGGGAGGCTGAGACAGGAGAATCACTAGTTCAAAGCCAGCCTCAGCAACAGCAAGGCGCTAAGCAACTCAGTGAGACCCTGTCTCTACATAAAACACAAAATAGGGCTGAAGATGTGGCTCAGTGGTGGAGTAACCCTGAGTTCAATCCCCGGTACCAAAAAAAAGAAAATAAAGGAACAGAAAATAAACATAATATAGGCAGGGTCAACAAATTCAGAAGTTGGTTGTTTAAAGGGATTAATGAAAAACACAAACGACTGTTGAGATTAATCAAGGAAAAAATAAATTAGTATTAGAAATAAAAAAGAAGGCACAACTGCAGATTTAGAGAAAATTTAAAAGATAAAAGGATAATTCTATGAACAACTTTATACCAATAAATCTGAAAATTTAAGTGTTATAGCTAGAACATACACATTATTAAAACCAACTAAAAAAGAAAGCCTGAATAGTACTATAATAACAAAATAATAAAAGTCATTGTTCACACCCAGAAAACCAGATACAGATGACTTTGCAGAAAGTTCTGCCAAATAGTGAAGAAACTGTTCATTGCAATCTTATGCAAAATTATTCAGAGAAAAGAAAAAGAATACTTTCAATTCTTTTCATGACCCTACCATGACCTGATAGTCAGAAAGTATACATTCTGTCTTGTTTCATTCTAAATACAAAAATCCTAAGCATATATTAGTAAACTATCTCCAGTAATATATAAAATAGATAATATATTATTACATAGTTGGATTTACCTCTGGATTGAAAGGTAGGTTTATGCTAGAATATTGATGTAATTCACATTAACATGATGGAGAAGAAAACATTTTAATAATTGTAGAAATCATTTTTACCCATTTTCCAACCATAACTTTAAAAAATAAAAATCTAATCACTATTTTAAAATAACACATGTAACTTTTAGGAAATAAGAAATAGATGAGAACTTCCTCAAATGAATCTAGGGTTTACAGCAACTAGACAAGTGCTTAGTCAAAAAAATTTAGTCTCAGTAGGAGAGCTTTTTTTTTTTTTTTTTTTTAACTTACTCTGGCCCCATTAGTGCTCCCCAGATTGGTCCTAAAGGCAACAAACTGCATCCCAGTACAAATTTCTTGTGCCAGAGTGGCAGAAAGGATCTTGTGGTTACTTTGATCTCTCTCATGGCTCCCCGAGCTCAAAAGGTTGGCTACTATTTTGACTAACTTGAAACACTGAGACTAAGGCAGCTACCTGGAAGGGAGGGGAGAAGGCATTAGTTAAATACATTTAAAGGCAAATGCACTAGCCACTGCCACCTGGGGTGAGGCATAAGGATTGAGATAAACAATAGGCAAACCAAAAAGGTTTGAAAGGAAAGGCTGAGAAGTGAGACGCTTTAGGGAACTTTTAGACACTTTTAGGGAAGGAGGGTTTTGAAAAGTACCTAGCTCTTTGAGAAGATTCCTGAGAATCTAGAAGCCATGAACAGTTGAAGTCTGGGTGTACAGTTGGAAATAACCTGAAAAGGCCCTAAGCTCTCACTAGTGGCTGATTGTAAGGAACATATGCCATAGACATCCCTGGACATGCTGGAGACTCACTAAGTTGCTGGCCATAAGGAACAGCAGCCATTGACTTGCTTAGTTATGCCTGCTTACAATTGATAAGAGGCTGTAAGGGGCACCTAACCACAGGCCTACTGGTTACAATTGATATGGAGCTCAGCTCATGCATATGCGCAAAGTGTTAGGTCGGGTCAGGGTCCAAAATGTCCAATTAGGGGGACTAGTCAGCAGTTGCAAAGCAGAGCTGCAAGCCAGATGCTGATGCCACCAGTAGACACGCCTCCTGTCAATCAGCAGGTTTTCCTGACCTATCCAGGAAGGAGTCTGGCCTTCTCTTCCTGCCCCCAAGCCCTCCCCTTCCTGACCGGGCCCTTTCGAATTCTCTGTGCACGGAGGCCCCAGCGCCATTTCTCCCGGACACACTCTGATAGACCGGAGGATTCGGCCTGAGAGCGTATATTCCAATAAAGCCTTGCCGAGTGGCTTTAATTCATCTCCTCCCTGGTATTCTAATCTTTACACAAAGAAAGGCACAGTTGCGATTATACTATCTCACTGGACACAACCAATGGACATTGGCTTTTACTGGGTGTAACCAATCACCAGCTCACATCACCAACTTGGAACTGCATTTAAACTGCTTATCCTGCCACACTGTGAGCTTTGCTCCAAGGACATCAGTGAGACGGGCTACCTTGCTGTCCATCCCTGGATCAGCTCCACCATTCCCTGATATCCAGCCGTCAGCTAAAGAGGACCACCAGACAGGACAAAGTCTGCTCTCTGGCTAAGAGAAGTCAACTGGCATCGGAGGTACTTTGGGGCTTGTGGTTGCCCTAGGATTGGGTGAATTAATTGTAATGTTTAGTTGCCCTAGGATTGTGTGAATTGCAGGTAGTGTTTAGTTGCCCTAGGATAGTGTAACTTACCTGTAGTGTTTAATTAGTGTGCATTGAATGTAGTTGGGGTGTTCTAGCACACCCAACACCTTTTGCATTAATAAATTATATTTGATGATTGTTGTGATTGAACATAAACTTGCATTTAAAGACAATCTGCCTCCAAGTAATTATTAATTGTGCATGCCACTCCTGACACTGACACTCAGACTCTGCATGCAGGAAGACTAGGGCAGAGTTATAAATAGCTATCATGTAGAAGGTATGCAAAGCACACTACACAGAGCCTACAGCAAAGATGGAGTCTTCTGTTGTTGCTGTTCCTTGGTTGGTTAGTTGTTAGGGTTTTGCTGTTGTTCCAGGTACTTAAGGAAACCTCCATTAAATCACTAGCTGACTTCTGAGCTAAAGGAACAAAGACTTCGATTGGCACACAAAACAAAGAATATGGACTAAACATAATAGTGTAAAAGGTCTAAATTTCAACAAAACATGAGACATGCACAGAAACAAGAAATGGCAGCCTATATACAGGGGAAAAAAGAAACTAATAGGAACTATCTTTAAAGTGAACTTACTAGACAAAAATTTTTTATCAATATTGAAACATGATAAAAGAATTGAAAGAAACAAAGGACAAATAACTAGAGAAAATCACAAGAACAATGTCTCAACAAATAATGAATGTCAATAAAAGGACAGAAATGGTAAAAGGAAACCACATAGGGAGCAGAGCTCAGTGGCACATGCCTGTAATTACAGTGACACTGAAGAGTAAGGCAGAAGGATTTGACATTTGAGTTCAGCTTTGGCAACTTAGTGAAACCCAGCATCACAAACATACCAAAAAAGGAGGAGGAGGAGGAGGAGAAACAAATAGAAATTCTGGAGTTGAAGAGTAGAACAACTAAAGAATTCACTCAAGAGGCACAACAGCAGACTTGAACTGTCAGAAGAACCAGCTATCTCTACTACTGTTCTCTATTTCTTCATGTAGATTTGATTTACTGTCTAGTGTTCATTTCAGTCTTAAGAACTCTCTTTAGCTCAATTCCAACAGCAGAAACCTCAGCAGCATAATACTCATGAGCCCTTGATAACAGCATTTTCTATTTGAATTTTATGGCCCTAGGAATAATTATAACTTCTTGTAAATCTTAATCTTTGGGTAATTTCCCTACTTTTTGCTTTTCTAACCCTTCCAATGCCTTTGCAATAAATTCCTTATATTAAATACCCCTATTTGAAGAACCTAGATTAGTTCCTGGTTCTTGGATTAGATATAGATGATTACAAAACACATAACTCACCAATAGTATCTAGAATACATAAGGAAATCCTACAGATCAACAAGAAAGATAAATAACTAAAGTAGAAGAATAAGTAAACATCAAAAAAAGCATTTTTTTACAAAAGAAACATAAATAGTTTAAAATACATGACATAAAGTTCATTAGTAATAAAACTGACCAAAATTAAAATGACAATAAGATAAAATTTAATTTCTGTCAGATTAACAAAAATTTAAATTATCCAATATGAAGTGTAGGCAAGAATCTAAAGTAGAAATTCTTGGTCATAGATGGTAGTGGTAGAAAAAGGCACACTAATTTTGAAAAACACTTAGTCTACCTAAGAAAACCAAACATGTCCCGATCCTAAAATCCAACACTCCTATTCCTAGGCATACAACCTAAAGCAACAACTTTAAAATATTTTTTACTGCAATTCACAATAACAAGTGCACATTATAGCCCTTATCAATACCGACAGACATATGCAAAGCTATAAAAATGCTTCATAAAATGGTATTTATCCTTACTACATAACTACTGTAAAAGCCTATGTATAATTGTGGTGCATATATATAAAATAGAAAATGCATATTTTCTGCTTCATTTTTAATATATTGGTTGCAATATTCCAAATTGATCTTGTGATAACTAATAGGTCACATCCTACAATTTAAAAACTATTCCCCTAGAGAAATTCCAGTATATGCCTATAGAGCTTTTTGTGCAGTTACAACATTCTGGAAATAACTCATCGATCCATCAATAGAATGAACAAAAAAATTGTAGTATGCACATAAAATGGAATATTATATTGTAGTGAAAATAAATAAATTACTACCTAAACTAATAGGGATGAAAAATAGTTTTGCACAAAAGAGGCTAACCACAGAATATCCATGTCAAGATTCCATTTACAGTAAATTCAAAGCCAGGCAAACCTAAACACTATATTGTTTAGGAATATATTATAAAGAAAAAAGAAGGGGCTGGGGTTGTGGCTCAGTGGTAAAGCACTTCCCTTACATGTGTGAGGCACTGGGTTCGATTCTCAGCACCACATATAAATAAATGAATAAAATAGGCCAGAGGTCCTGCTGACTGGCAGGAGCATGAGAGAGGGCCCAAGACTGTCTTCAGGGACCACCGCGGGAGCCCAGCCAAGGGCAGACCCAAGACTGCTAGCTGCCAGCCACAGGGGAACCCAGACCCGTGGTAAGGACAGCCTACAGAGACCTCTGCGGGAGACCTGGCCTAAGTGAAGCCCAGGACCACTCACAGTTCCAGTGCCAGAGTTCCTGCCAACCAGCGGGAGCACAGGAGAGGGCCCAAGACCAACTTCAGAGACCACCTAGGAAGCCCAGCCAACACCCCTTCCAATGCCTTCTTTTTTTTTTTTTTTTTTTAATATATTTTTTTTTTTTTAGTTGCAGGTAGACAGAATATCTTTATTTTATTTTTATGTGGTGCTGAGGATCAAACCCAGTGCCTCACGCATGCTAGGCGAGCACACTACCACTGCGCCACAATCCCAGCCCCCTAATGCCTTCTTGAGGTACTTCCACTACCCTGGCCACCAACTTTAGCGGCAGTAGTGTCCATCTGGGGACACCTGCTGGGGACTGAAAGTGAGCTCCAAGGTGAGATACAGGTAATCTGTAGTGTCACTGCAAGATTATAGGATAGAAATGCAATACCTCAGATGGGCATTGCAAGAAAAGAAGATACATAATCGACATGAAAAAACAAGGGAAGAAAGACCCCAAATAAACCTAGATACTACAATAATAGAAACCATTGACAGCATAGTTGATGAAATGTCAGCGAAAGAATTCAGAATGTACATAATTAAAACGATCTGCGAATGAAAGAATGACATAAGCGAGCAAATACAGGCAAAAATTAATCATTACAACAAAGAAATAGGAGAGTAAATAAAGGCTACCATTGATCACTCTAACAAAGAGATAAGAGAGCAAATAAAGGTAGCAAAAGATTACTTTAAGAAGAGCTAGACATTGTAAAAAAAAAAATCAGAAATTCTTGAAATGAAGGAAACAATAAACCAAATAAAATACTCAATAGAAAGCATCACCAGCAGACTAGATCACTTGGAAGACAGAACCTCAGATAATGAAGATAAATATACAATCTTGAAAATAAAGTTGACCATACAGTGAAGATGGTAAGAAATCATGAACAGAACATATAAGAATTATGGGGTAGCATCAAAAGACCAAATCTGGGACTGGGATTGTGGCGCAGTGGTAGCATGCTCGCCTAGCACGCGTGAGGCACTAGGTTCGATCCTCAGCACCACATAAAAATAAAATAAAGATATTCTGTCCACCTACAACCAAAAAATAAATATTAAAGAAAAAGACCTAATCTAAAATTTATTGGGATAAAAGGAGGCACAGAATTTCAAACCAAAGGAATGCATAATCTCTTAAATGAAATAATATCAGAAAATTTCCCAAACATGAAAAATGAATTGGAAAATCAAATACAAGAGGCTTACAGGACACCAAACGTACAAAACTACAACAGATCTATATATGAAAATGCCCAGAATACAGGAAAAGGATAGAATTTTAAAGACCACAAGAGAGAGGAATCAGATCACATATAAGGGGAGACCAATTCGGATCTCAGCAGATTTTTCAACCCAGACCCTAAAAGCCAGGAGATGATGGAACAACATATACCAAGCTCTGAAAGAAAATGGATGCCAACCAAGAATCTCATATCCAGCAAAATTGAGCTTCAGATTTGATGATGAAATAAAAACCTTCCATGATAAGCAAAAGTTAAAATAATTTACAGCAATAAAGCCTGCACTAACACAACATTCTTGGCAAAATACTTCATGAGGAAGAAATGACAACCAGCAATGAAAATATACAAAGAGAGGAACTACACTAAAAAAAAGGGGGTGGGGGTCAATCAAAGTAGAAACCAAGTTAAGGTAAAAACCAAAAATAAACCAAAATGACTGGGATTACAAATCATATTTCAATAATAATGCTGAATGTGAATGGCCTTAACTCATCAATTAAAAGACATACACTGACACACTGGATTAAAAAAAAAAAAAATAGACCCAACAATATGCTGCCTTCAAGAGACTCATCTCACAAAAAAGGACATCCACAGATTGAAAAGTGAAAGGGTGGGAAAAAATGTATCACTCACATGGATGTGTAAACAAGCAGGAGTTTCCATACTCATATCAGATAAAGTGGACTTCAAAGTTAGTGAAAAGGGATAAAGAAGGACATTTCATACTTCTTTTTTTTAAACTCTTTTTTTAGATGTTGATGGACACAATACCTTTATTTTATTTATTTATTTTTATGTGGTGCTGAGGCTCAAACCCAGTGCATCTCACATGCTAGGCAAATGCTCTACCACTGAGCCCCATTTCATACTTCTTGAGGGAATCATACAACAACAAGACATAACAATCATAAATATCTATGCCCCAAACAATGGGGTATCTACATATATCACACAAATCCTTCTCAACTGCAAGAATCAATTAGACCACAACACAATAATACTGGGTGACTAACACAGCTCTCTCACCATTGGATAGATCTTCCAAATGAAAACTAAACAAAGAAACCATAAAACTCAATAAAACAATCAATGATTCAGAATTAACAGACATATAGAGTATTCCATCTATCAAAGAGCAAATACACTTTTTTCTCAGCAGCACATGGATCCTTTTCCCAAACAGATCATATGTAATGTCACAAAGCCAAGTCTTAGCAAATACAAAAAAATAGAGATACTACCCTGCATCCTATCTGACTACAATGGAATAAAAATAGAAATCAATGACAGATTAAAAAATAGAAACTACTCCAACACCTGGAAACTAAACAATACACTATTGAATGATACATGGATAACAGAAGACATCAGGGAAGAGATAAAAAAAAATTCTTAGAGGTAAATAAAACATAACAAAATTTCTGGGACACCGTGAAGGCAGTGCTAGGAGGAAAGTTCATTGCATTAAGCTCATTTATTCAAAGAAGAAAAAGTCAACAAATAAATGACTTGACTTTACATCTCAAAGCCATAGAAAAAGAAGAACAAACCAACACCAAAAGAAGTAGAAGACAGGAAATAATTAAAATCAGGGCTGAAATCAATGAAATTGAAACCAAAGAAACAATTCA
Source organism: Geosciurus inauris (assembly GCA_004024805.1). NCBI lineage: Eukaryota > Metazoa > Chordata > Mammalia > Rodentia > Sciuridae > Geosciurus > Geosciurus inauris. Next base: position 69,848 of record PVHX01003019.1, on the reverse strand, counting down.
AAAAATTGACAAAACAAAAAGCTAGTTCTTTGAAAAAATAAACAAATTGACAAACTCTTAGCCACCCTAACGAAAAGAAGGAAAGAGAAAACCCAAACTACTAAAATTTGTGATGAAAAAGGAAATGTCATGACAGACTCTGCTGAAATACAGAGGATAATTGGAAACTATTTTGAAAATTTATACTCCAATGAAACAGAAAACCCTGAAGACACTGATGAATTTCTAGAGGCATGTGACCTACCCAAACTGAACCAAGAGGTCATACACAACTTAAACAGATCAATTTCAAGCAAGGAAATAGAAGATGCCATCAAGAGCCTGCCAACCAAGAAAAGCCCAGGTCCAGATGGATTTTCAGCTGAGTTGTACAAGACCTTCAAAGAATTAATACCAATACTCCTCAAACTATTTCATAAAATAGAAGAGGAGAGAACCCTTCCAAATTCATTCTATGAGGCGAGTATCACCCTGATACCAAAACCAGACAGACACACATCAAAGAAAGAAAACTTCAGACCAATATCCCTGATGAACATAGATGCAAAAATTCTGAATAAAATTTTGGCAAATTGCATATAAAAACATCAAAAAGGTAGTGCACCATGATCAAGTGGAGTTCATTACAGGGATGCAAGGTTGGTTCAACATATGGAAATCAATTAACACAATCCATCACATCAATAGACTTAAAGATAAGAATCACATGATTTTGTCAATCGATGCAGAGAAGGCATTTGACAAAATACAACACCCTTTTATGCTCAAAACACTAGAAAAACTAGGGATAGTAGGAGCATACCTCAACTTTGTAAAAAGCTATCTATGCTAAACCCAAGGCCAGCAGCATCCTAAATGGAGAAAAATTGGAAGCATTGCCTCTAAAAACGGGAACAAGACAGGGATGCCCTCTTTCACCACTTCTACTCAACATAATCCTTGAAACACTAGCCAGAGCAATTAGCAGACTAAAGAAATTAAAGGGATACAAATAGAAAAAGAAGAATTCAAACTATCATTATTTGCCAACAACATGATTCTATACTTAGAGGATCCAAAAAAATTCCACCAGAAAACTTCTAGAATTAATAAATGAATTCAGCAAAGTAGCAGGATATAAAATCAACACCCATAAATCAATTGCATTTCTAGACATCAATGATAAACCCTCTGAAAGGAAAATTAGGAAAACTATCCCATTCACAATAGCCTCAAAAAAAAAAATATATAAAACACATGAGAATCAATTTAACAAAAGAGGTGAAAGACCTCTATAATGCAAGCTACAAGACACTAAAGAAAGAAACTGAACAAGACCTTAGAAGATGGAAAAATCTCCCATGCTCTTGAATAGACAGAATCAATAGTCAAAATGGCTATACTACCCAAAGCAAATATAGATTCAATGTGATTCCAATTAAAACCCCAACGTCATTCCTTATAGAAATAGAAAAGGCAATCATGAAATTCATTGGGAAGAATAAGAGACCCAGAATAGCCAAAGCAATCCTTTGCAAGAACAGTGACGCAGGAGGCATCACAATACCAGACCTTAAACTATACTACAAAGCTATAGTAACAAAAACGGCATGGTATTGGCACCAAAATAGACACGTAGACCAATGGTACAGAATAGAAGACACAGAGACAAACCCACTTAAATACAGTTATCTTATACTAGAAAAAGGAGCCAAACACGTACACTGGAGAAAAGATAGCCTCTTCAACACATGGTGCTAGGAAAACTGGAAATCCATATGCAGCAAAATGAAACTAAACCCCTACCTTTCACCATGCACAAAATTCAACTCAAAGTGGATCAAGGACCTGGGAATCAGACCAGAGACCCAATGCCTAATAGAAGAAAAACTAGGCCCAAATCTCATCATGTTGGACTAGGACCTTACTTCCTTAACAAGACTCCTAAAGCGCAAAAAGTAAAATCAAGAATCAATTAATGGGATGGATTCAAACTAAAAAAGCTTCTTCTCAGCAAAAGAAACAATCAGTGAAGTGAACAGAGAGCCTACATTCTGGGAACAAATCTTTGCCACATGCACATCAGATAGAGCACTGATCTCTAGGATATATAAAGAACTCAAAAAACTTTACACCAAAAAAACAAACAACCCAATCAATAAATGGGCCAAGGAGCTGAACAGACACTTCTCAGAAAAAGATATACAATCCATCAACAGACATATGAAAAAATGTTCAACATCTCTAGCAATTACAGAAATGCAAATCAAAACTAAGATTTCATCTCACACCGGTCAGAATGGCAATTATCTAGAATACAAACAACAATAAGTGTTGGTGAGGTTGTGGGGGAAAAGGCACGCTCATACATTGCTGGTGGGACTGTAAATTGGTACAACCAATCTGGAAAGCAGTATGGAGATTCCTTAGAAAACTTGGAATGGAACCACCATTTGAGCCTGCTATCCCACTCCTCGGTCTATACCCAGAAGACTTAAAAACAGCATACTACAGTGACGCAGCCACTTGAATGTTTATAGCAGCTCAATTCACAATAGCTAAACTGTGGAACCAACCAAGATGCCCCTCAATAGATGACTGGATAAAGAAACTGTGGTATATATACACAATGGAATATTACTCAGCAATAAAAGAGAATAAAACCGTGGCATTTGCAGGTAAATGGATGGAGTTGGAGAATATCATGCTAAGTAAAGTAAGCCAATCCCAACAAACCAAATGCTTAATGTTCTCTCTGTTAAGTGGATGCTGATCCATAATGGGGAGGAAGACATGGGAAGAATGGAGAAACTTTGGTCACAAGGGTAGGAGGGAGAAGGGGGCACGAGGACAGTAAAGATGGTGGAATAAGATGGCCATCATTGCCCTGGCTTCATGTATGGCTGCATGTATGCTGTGATTCTACATCACATACAACCAGAAAAATGAAAGGCTGTGCTCCATCTGTGTACAATGAACCAATATGCATTCTGCTAACATATATACCTAAGTGGAATAAATAAGTAAATAAAATTTTAAAAAATGAATAAAATAAAGGTCCATCAACAACTAAAAAACATTTAAAAAGAAAAAAAGAAAAAATAAGAGGGAGATAAATACAAAATTCAAGATAGTGATTTTCCTTAGGAAGAAAAACAAGCTTGTTACTAGTAAGGGTCTTCTAAGAATTTGATAATATTCTGTTTCTTAACCTGTGTAGTAGTAATAAAGATATCATTTTTAAAGACATCATTTTATTATTAGGCTTTGACTAATGACAGGGACTGAACCCAGAAGCATTCTACTTCTGAGCTATATCTCCAGTCCTCTTCTTCTTCTTTTTTTTTTTTTTTAATTTTATTTTGAGAGAGTTTAGCTAAGTTTCTGATGCTAGCCTCAAACTTGTGATCCTCGTACCTCAGCCTCTAGAGTAGCTGGGATTACAGGCATGTACTACTGTGTCTGGCCAAATACATCTTTTTTTTTTTTTTTTTTTAAGTAGGAAAAGGAGTCTTCCCTAAGAACTAACAAGAATTCATACTAAACAGACCTGACAGAATGATTTTCATTTCCTTGTATAATAAAGGCCTCAGCAGAAACAGAAAAAATTTTAGTTGGGCATTTTTAATGATCTCTAACAAAATTATTTCATGTGAAATGAAATAACACAAACTTTATGTAGTGAAACTAGATAAATTATTAGGTTGAGGTCTGGGGATATAGTTCAGCGGTAAAGCACTTGCCTAGCAGGCAAGAGGTCCTGGGTTTGATCACAAACAAACAAAAATGATTACACTGATATAAATCTGCCATTCATATAGGTCAAAATAGTTGAAGATTAATAATTTCATAGCAGTATATATCTATCATCTAATATACCTGCAAGATATGATGTGAAGATAAAGAAATGGTAATCAATTTGAAACATACAGAAGTAGAATTTAAAAGCTTCGTGATTTATTGTTGTAGAGGAGGCATTACTCTAGAGAAACAAAGAATCAAGATTCCGACAACCAACAGATTAGTCATACAGCAAAAACAACTGAGGAATAACGATAAGTTGAAAAATAATGCACTTGCTTTTAGACATGCTAAGGTTCAGGAGGCCCTTAAACTCATATGTGGAAATATCAAACAGGCAGTAGGAATCCCAGGCCGGAAATAAAAGCTAAAGAAAAAGTTATAAGAGCCATCAATAAAAGTGGAATTGAAGTTATATCTGAGATGGCCTATGGGTTATATAAGGAAGGAAGACTCTAAGACCATAGAACAGAACATTGGAAACAATGAAGAGGACGCTAGTATAAAAAGAAACAAAAAAAGAGAGAGCGAAACTAAAATATGACAATAATATTAAAAGAAGAATATTTTATAATCTGAAGGAAGAAATAATTTCAAGAGAAAAAGAACAGTGAAGATTTTATTTTAACAAATTTTGAGTGCTACAGTATCCCAGACATTGTAAGATAAGGCAAAGAATTCGTGTTTTCCCCTTTATTCTTTTTTTTTAAAAATTGTTTTAGTTGTTGATGGATCTTTATTTTATTCATTTATTATTTATACGTGGTGCTGAGGATCGAACCCAGTGCCTCATGCATGCTAGGCAAGCACTCTATCACTGAGCTATAGCCCCAGCCCCTCCCCTTTATTCTTGAGCAATATTTCCATCAGTAAGCTAAATGAGAAAAGATGTACATTATCATATTTTTAAAGGAGAGAAAATGGGGAGGAATAGCTGATATAAAATGACAGAATTGGGATCCAAAAATAATCCAATATGCTGGAGTAATGAGCACAACAAAAGGGTTTTTAAGAAGGCAAAAATATATTACCTATCAAGAATTCTTGCCTGAATATGTAACCTGAATTTAATCAAATCTTTAGACCTAACTGCCATTTTACAAGAAATACAGAGACTGGAGTAAAATAGTAAACAGCACCACAAGAAAAACAATCAGATAAATACAGAAAGTGGGAAGCTCTATAAACTGGCCTGAACACAACAAAGACAATATTATATTATGAGCAATTAAGAAGAAAAGGTGCAGGGTTGTTTAGACTAAAAGGACCAAAAGAGGGGTTATTTGGGAATGCTCCATACTATCTGCTCAAGTTTTCTGTAAACATAAAACTGCTCTAAGAAATATAATCTAAACCTGGCGCCACAGCACACACCCATAATCCCAGCACTTTGGAAGGCTGAGACAGGAGAACGGCAATTTCAAAGCCAGCCTCAACAACTGCAAGGCATTAAGCAACTCAGGAGACACTGTCTTTAAATAAAAACACAAAATAGGGCTGGGGATGTGGCTCAGTGGTCAAGTGCCCCTGAGTTCAATCTCTGGTACAAAAAAAAGTATAATCTAAAAGAAGTACAGAAAAATGCTGTGTCAGTAATTCAGAGAATGAAAATTTAATTAGTTCTGTTTTTTGGTTCTTACTCATTAGGTACTGCAGACTCTTTAAGAGTGCAACTTGTACTTTAGTTTTGCAGTGCTGGTCATTTTTTCCACCTAGGAGTCACATGGTCACATAGCATAAACAGCAGTTTCAGTTCCTTGTTTCCTCACACTCAAGGGAAATTGAAATAGCTGAGCCTTCTACATCCCCCAAGGAGTATATTCACCCCCTGCTAATAAAGCCTCAGCAAAGGCACCCAAAACCCTTGAAGGACTTCTCCCTTGTGGTAACAGAGATGCCACCTGGCCTGGAGCCCTGCCTAAGAGACAGCCCAATCCAAAGTGTTCATCTGCAAATGAAGAAACCAAGGCTCAGAAAGCCTAGACCTTTCTAATCTTGAGCTGGCTATCTTGAACAAGGAGCCAGTCTCCTGACTCCTGGTTTACCACTCTTTCATCCTAGCACTTGCAATGAAAACAGTTGCCATGCCAGATATACCTCAATGCCTTTCAAAGAGTGAAACAGTTCTTGAGAATCTAGAGCTACATTTCTAATACGGTAGCCATTAACATGTGACTATTGGTCACTTGAAAAATGGCCAATCTAAATGGAGATGTGATGTAAAATATATACAGAATTTCATACTGTTAAAAACTGTAAAACATCTTGATAATTTAAAAATACTTGTTACATGTTAAAATGATAATATTTTGATACACTAAGTTAAATTGAATATATAATAAAATATTTAGATAGTACCTGGGGTCTGGGGAGGCCCTATGCCCATCAGCCTTTCCTGGGGAGGACTCAAGGACCGCTGCACGGACTGCAGCTCAGGAAAGACACTAACCAACCTGATGTGACCTTCTCTTTACTGAAATATCTCAAGTTTCAGTACACATCTGAAGAAAAACACTGGTCCAGTTGGTCCATTGATTCTTTTAGACACCAAAAATGGCTTATTTTCTAAAACATGCTGGATTTTCACATGTGCTTTTCACAGAATTCATTTTGCAGTTAAAAATACTTTTCATTGCATAAAACACTGAAGTTTTCTGGAGACAGAATTCGGGGTTCATTTGCTTCTAAATCAGTACTAAAAGAAGTAAAAACTTTTCCATACTAAAGTTCCCTTGATTCCACTGTTGTGAATGCTGGGTTTTGGAATTTAATATGTAATTGAAATTACTTACTTGGAATCAGAGATACAGTTTTAATATTTTCATAGACATTCGTAAATGCTTTTATTTTTATTATTGATTGATTTACACCAGGGATTGAATGCAGGGGCACTCGGCCACTGAGTCACATCCCCAGCCCTATTTTGTGTTTTATGTAGAGACAGGGTCTCACTGAGTTGCTTAGCACCTCACCGTTGCTGAGGCTGGCTTTGAACTCGCGATTCTCCTGTCTCAGCCTCCCTAAGTGCTAGGATTACAGGCATGTGCCACCGCGCCCAGCTAACTCATATGCTTTTAATCAAGAAATGATTATACATTTTCATGGTAAAGTAAAAAAATACAAGAAATGGACATAAATTTCTTAAGGACATGAAACATATGATACAAAAATAAAGTGGTAAAGCTTTTTGCAGAGTTTTCTCTAGAATTCTAATTTATTTGGTTCCTAAGTGGAACAACATGTTATAGACTCTAGCCCTGGTAATTTCATCAAAATCGAAAACTTCCCGCTTTGGGAGGCTGAGACAGGAAAATCGTGAGTTCAAAGCCAGCCTCAGTAAAAGCGAGGTGCTAAGCAACTCAGTGACACTCTGTCTCTACATAAAATACAAAATAGGGCTGGGGATGTGGCTCAATGGTCGAATACCCCTGAGTTCAATCCCTGGTACTAAAAAAAACAAAACAAAACACTTTAATATCTCAATAATAAGACAATACAATTTAAAAGTGGGCAAAAGATCTGTTAGTCTTCAAAGAAGACTTACAATTGGCAAAATGCACATGGAAAGATAACTAATATCGTAGTCATCAGGGAAATGCAAATCAAAATCATGATGAGATTCTACTTCATATCTTCAGGATGGGAGTAATTAAAAAAAAACAGATAATAACAACTGTTAACAAGAATAAAGAGAAATCAGAAACATTGCTTATAGGAATATAAAATGGTGTGGCCATATTGAAAAACATGCTAGTAGTTCTTCAAATGGTTAAACTGGAGTTACCATGTCACCCAGCAATTCTACCTCTAGCAAGAGAAATGAAAACACATACCCATACAAAAATCAGTAGAGAAATGTTCGTATCAGCAGCATTCCTAATAGCCAAAAGGTGGAGACAACCCAAATGTCCAAAACTGATTCATAGATAAATAAAATGTAGTATAATCATAAAATGGAATATGTCCATAAAAAATGAATGAAATATTAAAACATGGATGAACCTTAAAAATATTATGGTATGTCAAAGAATTCAGTCATAAAAATATATATATATTTCAGAATAGAAAAAATCTATAGAGAAATAAAGTAAATTAGTAGTTGCTAATGGTTGGGGAAAGGTGACTAAAAGATGGAATAATAGTAGAGCTGGGTGCAGTGGCGCACACCTGTAATCCCAGCACTTTGGGAGGCTGAGACAGGAGAATCTTGAGTTCAAAACCCAGCCTCAGCAACAGCGAGGGGCTAACCAACTCAGTGAGACCCTGTCTCTACATAAAAAATACACAATAGGGCTGGGGATGTGGCTCAGTGGTCGTGTACCCCTGAGTTCAATCCCTGGTACCAAAAAAAGATGGGCTAATAGTAAAGAAGTATGGATTGTTTTTTTTTTTTTTTTCAGGTGATAAATGTGTTCTAAAATTAACTGTGGCAATGGTTTTACAACTGGGAATATACTAAAAACTACTGCATTAAATACCTTGAATAGGTGAACCGTACATTGAATGAACTCCATAAAGCTTTTTTTTGGTACCAGGGATTGAACTCAGGGGCACTCGGCCACTGAGCCACATCCCCAGCCCTATTTTGTGTTTTATGTAGAGACAGGGTCTCACTGAGTTGCTTAGCGCCTCGCTGTTGCTGAGGCTGGCTTTGAACTCGTGATTCTCCTGTCTCAGCCTCCCTAAGTGCTAAAAAAGGTAGTGTATTAATTTTCTACTGTTACCATAACAAACCTGGTAGCTTAAAACCATATAAACTTGGCTGGGCTGGTGGTGTATCTGTCATCCCAGCTACTCAGCGTTTGAGGCAGTAGAATCATGAGTTCTAAGCCAACTTGGGAAATGTAGTAAGACTTTGTCTCAAAAACAAACAAGTGGGGCTGGGGTTATGGCGCAGTGGTAGCGTGCTCGCCTAGCATGCGTGTGGCAATGGGTTCGATCCTCAGCACCACATAAAAATAAAATAAAGATATTCTGTAAACCTACAACTAAAAAACAAATATTTTAAAAACAACAACAACAAATAAACAAGCAAAAAATCCCAACCAAAGAAACCCATTATCTTATAGTTCTGTGGGTCAAAAGTCCAAAAATGGGTCTAAATGAGTTAAAACAGAAGGTTCAGCAGGGCTGAGTTCCTTTCTGGTAGCTCTAGCAAACCATTTGTTCCTTATCTTTTCAAGCTTCTCAAGGCCACTGACATTTCTTGGCTCATGTCCTTCTTCTACCATTTTCAAATCCACCAACAACTGCATCTGTCTGTGCCTTTTTGCCATAGTCAGATTATCCTCCAACTCTTATTCTGCCTCCATCATCCACTTTTAAGGACTCACACAATTACATTGGACCCACATAGATAATCTAGGATAACCTCTCTATTTTAAAGTCAGCTGACTGGCAATTTTAATTCCTCTTTGCCAGATAAGGTAACATATTCACAGGTTCTGGGGATTAGAACATGGACATCTTTGGGAAGCACTATTCTGCCTAGATAGACTTATGACAAATCTGAATCATTACAGAATTTTTGTTAACTTGCATAGTTATAATAATGGTAACAGTTGTTAAAGAATATGACTTAATTTTCAGAAGATGACTGTGAAATGTTTAAAAGTAAAGGGTCATGATATCTGTATGATATTTTAATAGTTCTACAAGTGAATAAATAAATGTGCACATTTATATATACATTTATATATACATTCACATATATAAAGCAGATATGACAGAAATGTTAATGATTTTGAATGTAAGTAGAGGTAATATAGTATTTATCACATTATTTTAATTTTTTCTACATTTGAAAACTTCCAATAAAAGTGAATAGCTCATAGTAAAATAAATGAATATATAAGTAACAAGTTACCATGAACAAGATATAGCAAAAATAGACCTGAAAGACTTCAAGTATACAGCATGTAAAATAACCACATTCGCCATTTGTAAAGACATGTTTAAACTGATTATAGGGAAAAAAACATCCTAAAGAATCACTGAATAATTTTGGGGGAGGGTACTGGGGATTGAACTCACAGACACTTGACCACTGAGCCACATCCCCAGCCCTATTTTGTATTTTATTTAGATACAAGGTCTCACTGAGTTGCTTAGCACCTTGCTTTTGCTAGGCTAGCTTTGAACTTGAGATCCTCCTGCCTCAGCCTCCTAAGCCACTGGATTACAGGTGTGTGGTACTGCACTCAGCAATAATTTTTAAATAACTCAAAAAATGTGCAAATATGAAAACTATAATTACTGAAACTAAAAATTCAATGAACAAGGTGAGAAAATTATTAAATGGAAAGAGATCTTAAGAAAATGCTTGCTTCAGCAGCACAATATAATTGGAACGATACAGAGAACATTAGCATGGCTACTATGCAAGGATGACATGCAAATTCATGAAGCATTCCAAATTTTCATTCCTCAAAAAATTAGGAATGGAACCACCATTTGACCTGGTTATACCACTTCTCAGTATATATCCAAAGGACTTAAATCAGAATACTACAGTAAGCAGCCACATCAATGTTTGTAGCAGCTCAATTCACAACAGCTAAACTGTGGAACCAACCTAGATGCTCTTCAACGACGAATGGATAAAGAAAATGTAGTATATATACACAAAAGAATAGTACTCAGTCTTAATAAGGATGAAATTATGACATTTGCTGGTAAATGGAAGGAACTGGAGACTATCATGCTAAGTGAAATAAAGCCAATCCCAAAAAAACAAAAGCTGAATGTTCTCTCTGATATGCGGATGCTAACACACAACAAGGGCTGGGGAGAATAGAAGTTCAGTGGATTAGACAAAGGGGAATGAAGGGAAGGGGGGTAGGAAAAGAAAAGGCAGTAGAATGAATCTGACATAACATTCCTATATACATGTATGAATACACCACAATGAAGCTCACATCATATATGACTACAAGACTGGGATCCAAATTAGAATAAGATATACTCCATGTTTGTATGTCAAAATATGCTCTACTATCATGTACATCTAAAAAGAACAAATTAAAAAAATGCAAAAAAGTGAAAATGTCTAGAAATCAGCAATAAAAAATAAAATTTCCTAAGTGGGAATAAAAGATTAAGAGACAGAAGAAAATTTAATATATAAGTGGACCCTGAGAAGAAATAGAAGAGGGAGTGAGAACAAGACAGAGGCAATATTTGTAGAGAAAAGAGGGCTGAGAAATTTCCAAAACTGATGAAACACACTCTCTCACATATTTAAGAAGTCTAGCAAATCTCAAATAGGATAGAGAAAAATAAATCATTACACAGATACATGATAGTGAAATTTCTAAACATTAAAGAAAATGAAAACATTTTAAAATTGGCCAGGAAATAACAGGCTACCTTTATAGGAAAAAAAAAATTAGACTGACAGCTGACAATAACAACATTCCACTTCTATCAGAAAGCAGTGGAATGATAACTTCAATGTACTGAGAGGAAATAACTGTCAATCTAGTATTCTATATCTAGTGAAAATATTGTTGAAAGATGGAAACAAATTAATGTACTTATTTTATTTCAAATAAAAAATCAACAGTTAAAGAAAAGATAAAGACTGGATTTAGGCAGAAGGAAAGTAATATCAGATAGAGTCCAGTCTACTTACATAGACAGAGGAAAAATTCAAGCATTTGGTAGGTACTTAGATGTTAGCACATTAAAATATCTTCCAACAATGAAGAGAATTATATATGTATAGTTTTAATCTGTTAGGGCCAAACACTAGATCCAGAGTGTAACATTACTTGGAGTTTCCACCTCACCTGAGCTGCTGCCTTACCAGGTAAATCTGACATTTCTTCAGTCACATCTGAAAATGGAGACAACATTTAGTTTGTGCTTCACAACTTTTAAAGTACTTTCATAAGCATCACCTTGTCTAATAGTCACAACAAGGGTGCTCTTATTTTCATTTTATAAACTGAAAAAACAACTCCCAGAGGGTAATTTTTCCAACATCATACAGCTAGCGGAACTCAAACTAGTTTTCTGATCCCAAACATTGTAATTTTTAGATGCTATACTGCCTTTAAACTGCTTCTAATTATCTTTAGAACTAGAACCCATTTATTAATCAAAATTTTACAGAACAAAATATATAAACAGATAAAATTGGAGGAAACTGTGTTCTGACTGAAGAGAAGTTGTGACCAAACCCCCAGGTCAGCTTATTCAGCCTCCCCATCAATAGCATCAACTCTTGTGGAATAATTTTAGGCTCACTAATTGAGGCCATCATTCTGCTCTGACATTATGAAGAGCTCTCACTTACTCACATTAGTTTCTGATACAAATCACTTTCTGTAATCCACTTTGCATTCCTTCTACCCCAAACATTGAATGCCAATATTCACTTTCAGATATCCAAGACTCTAGAAGGTCTGTGAACCCCCTAAAATTAAATAGAATATAGAATGTGTAGGTACATGTCTATAATTTTTATGGAGAGAGGGACTATGTAGAAAGGGAGTAATTCAAGGGAGAGGGACAATTGCATTGGACTCGATTATCTAAAACTGGGTAAGCCCCTTTATCTAGTTCATAACATCATGGCTTTTATTCACATCTCAAATCTTAAACTTCAGGCCAGTTTTCCTGGTTTATCCTTTGTTTTCTGTTTCACTATTATTCAAATTCTTCTTCTCTAAATACTTCTCTCAGTCTAGTCTGGCCTCTGGAACTTTATATCTCAATGCAAATGATGACCCTGTCATATTCCAGTCTTGGGAGCAAGACCAAAATGTGGCTCATACTGTCTGTCTTTGGTTTGTGTAATAAATTTCATAGAATTCTACAGTTCAAAAAATTATTTTTGTTGTTTTACTGTGAATCAAACTCTGGGCCATGTACATGTTAGATAAACCCTCTAAAATTGAGTTTGCCCTGTAAATAAATGAACAACACTGGCTTATTCTTACCTTTTTTGCTTATCTTAAATAATGCATTAAAATGTCAATAAAAGGCATACAAGGGGCTGGGGTTATGGCTCAGTGGTAGCGTGCTCGCCTAGCATGCGTGAGTCACTGGGTTCGATCCTCAGACCCACATAAAAATAAAGATATTCTGTCCACCTACAACTAAAAAATAAATATTTAAAAAAAAAAAAGGCATACAAGACCTAACCAATACCCACCACAATCCTAGCCAATTTGTAATGGGTGATCAATATTTATTTGTTAAATAAGTGAACCCTTATTTGTGGTGGGCTTAGTTGTTATATCCAATTGTAATTATACTTAGATGACAAAGAATGTGGTTTTCTTAGCTGAATGCAAAAAATGAATTGTGTTCCAGTTTGGTTTTATATACCCAGTGTGATTAAAAAGTAATTAAATTGATTACCTATAATTAAACTCTTTCCTTGAGTCATATTACATATGGTTTTCCTATCAGTAAGTGAAAGAGAAAGACTGCTTCTATCCTGAATCCTAGAGAACAAAAGTAGATATTATAAAACTAGACATAGTTTTAGAGAAGTTTTCATGTTATTTCAGCTGCTTTATTTTGCTATAAAATGTAAATTTCTCTTGGACTATTTTCATATAACAATATTATCCTTTGTGTCATTTTTTGATATCCAGTTCTACTTTACTTCTAGTTTGTTTGTATCTCAAACTATTATTTACTCAGACTTTTATATCAGTATAGTCTATGTTCAATTACTTTTTCAATTTCTATGAATTTTTCATCAGATCACTAATGTGTAAAGGCAAACACTGACATCTGAAGCACTAGCCAATATCTTAGATTCATTAGCTCACTTGCAGCCCAGTGCTAATGTTTCTTAGAGAAAAAAAAATCTGAAGTTAGGAAACCTTACTTTTGGTCTGAAACTGTATTTCTCTTTTAATATTTTTTTGGTTGTAGATGGACACAATATCTTTATTTATTTTTATGTGGTGCTGAGGATCGAACCCATTGCCTCACGTTGCGAGGCAAGCGTTCTACCAGTGAGTCACAGCCCCAGCCCCTGAGACTGTATTTCAAAACTGGCATTTTCACAAATGTGAGCACCTGTAAACAAGACCTGTAGGAGAATGTAAATAAGCAAAGCAAATCCATCAGGGGTGACTGGAAAAGTAAGTTCACATGCTATGGATAAAGGGAAAGAAGTGCCATTTCATTTTTGAAAGAAAAAACTCAGAAGGCATTTGATAACAATATTTCTCTTCTATTACTTATTTTTTATACTCTTATTAAAAATTTCTTCATTAAAGATATTAAGATTTTTTAAAAGCTAGTAATGTAAACTTCAGGATATTTCTTGCTGATAACTACTCAACATGAATCCTTAGTGTACAAAAATACAACTGATTTTGTAGACTGCCCATTACCAAATTCCAGGCGCATTTGGCATTAATACTGACAACTTGGAGAAAAGACAGGATCGTGCCAGGTAGCCTTTGTACTTTTGTGTCGAGTGGAGTAGGAGTAGGTAATGGTATTGCATAACAATCTTTTAAAAATTAATTTCTAAAATAATAATTTACTAATGTTATGCTACATACTCCACTATTTACACAATACATTTACAAGATGGGAATGATAATGCTGGGCTCTTTCAAGAGTTGTGTAAATTTTAGTTTGAGAAAAACAAGTCTGAAGTGCTGAAAATTGCATTTAACTTCATATGCATCAACTGAAAAAAGTGTAGCTAATGGTTTTTCATACCTAATAAAGCCATATTCTCCTTAAAAATGCTACTTTGGCATTTATGATCTAGGGTAGTAATTACTTTTTAAAAATAGCTAGAAAATCTAATATCTTATTCTTAAGTATACAAAATACTGTTGAGTATGTTGATCATTTCTACTTAGATAAACTTCATACCTACATTATTGTCATAATATGAAAAGCCTGCAATTATGAAATAAAAAGAACAAAATGACTATTTTCTAAATGGCTTAGTCTTTTTTATGTTAAAGCAAACTGACTTATTGATATTACTTTATAAAATGAGATTATTGGCCTGGATATATATAGTTTAGTGGTGATTGCCTAGCATGTGCAAAGCCCTGAGTACTATCCCCAGCATCTCAAATATGTGTGTGTGTGTGTGTGTGTGTGTGTGTACACCCAAAGTCATAGTGTAACTACAAAATCATGTCACTGAAAATGTGTGGTTTGCTTAATTACTTTCCTTACTTTTTTTTCCCAACTTTCTGTGTTCCTTTCCTTTCTAATTTTGTTTTAGTTTTGAACACAGTATAACATGACAATAATTCTTGTCAAATAAGATTACAGTCATTTTTTAAAACCCACATATGAATGAAAGAAAAGAGTTCTTCAAATAAATGAGTAAAGGTTGGAAAAAGAAATAAACTCGATTTTAAAAGATATTCAGAACTTCCCACAAAGAAAAGTCCAGGCCCAGATGGCTTCACTGGTGAATTCTAACATTTAAAGAATAAATAAATATGATTTTTAACAAAATCTTCCAAAAATAAAAGAAATGCTTCCCAATTATTTTTATGATGTTACTATGACACTGATACCAAAACCAAATACATCACAAGAAAAGAAAGATACAGACCAATATTTCTTAAGTAAAAACCTCAAAAAATACTAGCAGATTGAGTGCAGTAACATAAAAAAAGAGGTGGTCTCACAATCAAGTGGGATTTATCCCAAGAGTGCAAGGTTAGTGTAATATCCAAATATCAATTGATTAATATACCATATCAGTAGAATAAAAGACCAAAAAACCCACATGATCAAACTGCCTCAGAGAGGGAGCTTTGAAAGGTACTATACCGGGATTTGGGTTTGTAGAGCATGTAACATCAACTTTAGCTCCTTAAAGATTTTAGACATGTTCCAATGTTCACAAGGTAGCAATTACTGAATAAACAAGCTATACCTCTATTTGTGTTTGGTGTGAAAGAGCATCTAGTACCAGATTTGGAACACAGTAGGTCCTTGACCAATGTGCATACATGTGTATATGCACACATGCATGTGTGCATCCCACAAAAGGGGCATAAAGGATGCATATCAATCCTTTAAACTACCTAGAGAGTAGAGTGGGGAGATGAGGAATAAAAAATGCTCTTACTTCTGCTCCACCTACTTCTATAATTTTTTTAGATCAGGATTAAACTACTTATATATATAATTTGTATCTTGATTTGTGTGTCTACAAACACAAAGCAAGCACAAGAGAACACTTCCACACTGTGACTTGGGATGCTTATCATCACTATATACCTGTCAGTCACACCTGACTGAGTTCTATTGGCCCTGAAAAATGCTCAGATGAAGCAGCAACCTCTTGTGAAAGATGCTCAGCATACTAACTACTCTTTTCTCTTCACTCATGTCACAGATAAGCAGAATGATTTTAAGTCATGCTTCAGAGTATACCTACATATTTTTTCCCTTTCTTGGGCCTGCAGTTGTCCACTTTTTTGGTTTATAACATATTAAGAAGATCCTAGAATATATACATAGATTGCCAATGATGTTGTGATCCAGAAACTATAACCTTTGTGATGGGCTGGCTGCCTTTCTGGTCCTCATCAACAGCTTTGTTTCGCTTTAAGTCCTAAAGGAGAAACTCTATGAAGTCAAATCTGTGGTAGCTCCACATCTATGGCCATAGTAGTTACATAATGTCATTCTTCTGGAGACTTTGGCTTGTCTTTTTCAGAGATGATTCATACTCCTTTCCTGGCTGTCTTCCAGGCTTGACTTCTTCAGTTCAGCTTTCACTCTTTATCAACGAGTACATTCGGTATTTGGTTTTCTGAGATTGGCTTACTTCACTTAGCATGATATTCTCCAACTCCATCCATTCACCTGCAAATGCCATAATTGTATTCTCTTTTATTGCTGAGTAATATTCCATTGTGTATATACACCACAGTTTCTTTATCCAGTCATCTATCGAAGGGCATCTAGGTTGGTTCCACAGTTTAGCTATTGTGAATTGAGCTGCTATAAACATTGAAGTGGCTGCAGCACTGTAGTACGCTGTTTTTAAGTCTTCTGGGTATAGACCGAGGAGTGGGATAGCAGGCTCAAATGGTGGTTCCATTCCCAGTTTTCTAAGGAATCTCCATACTGCTTTCCAGATTCACTCTTTTATCTATCTGTGCTTCAGTGTGTTGATAAAAAGAAGAATTCTGTTGACTATTTTTTGGTACTGGAACTGAACCCAGGGCCTTGCACACGTTAAACACATGCTCCATAACTGAGCTACATGCTAGCACGTTGACTTTTCATTATGTAAAATTAATAAGATCATATCTGTGAACAGTACAGTCATGGCTTAAACTATAAAATCAGTCTTCCTTGGGTTTTCATTAACAGCCAATATCATCCTATTCATTCAACAAAATAGTTTACAAAATATTATATTATTTCTAGTTTCTGGTTTTTGCGGAGTTGGATGAGTCCCCTGGTCCCCCAACACTCAATTTATAGCAAAGTTTCTTATTAAGTCTCTTATTAAAATGTTGAATATGGGTACAAAATCAAGTGACTAAAACTGAGCCTATTTTCAATTATGCTTCATGCTTCTGCTATATAAATTAAGAAGGAAACCAACCCTTATATAACTTAGAATCTCCACAAATTTCTCTTGGTAGCCAACTTGACAACTGACAAAGATTCAAACTTACTGACAAACTAATAAATACTACAAGCTGATGTTACTCTCTTAATACTCAGTGGGAAGATTTCTGGTAAAGAAATAAATTACTGAAAGAAGCCTCGAATGTACTTAGTCCTCATCCTGCCACTGAATGTAGGAGGTAAATTATTTCACTTCTTTGATTTTACTTTTCTCATCTAAAATACGATATCTGAATGAGATGTCCACACACATTTTTGGCCCTAAAATCTTATTTTATTTTTAGTCTATTAAATATGGTCAAATGGAAACCAATAATAATGTTTTTTTTTTTTTTTACCAAATCAAGTATCCATAAATAGTATTTCATTAACTTTCACAGTATTCATAGAAAACAAAAAGTATTATCTTTTTATGTAATAGAAGTCATAAATGGGAGTCATAAATTGCTTTTACAGCAATTTGTAAAAGGCCAGAGAATTACAGCACAATAAGAACAATGTACTGATGGGCTGGGGTTGTGGCTCAGTGGTAGAGCGCTTGCCTCACATGTGTGAGGTACTGGGTTCGATCCTCAGCACCACATAAAAATAAACAAAACAAAAAGAACAATGTACTGATTTCTTGATTGTGATTTCAATCTTCTATTCACTATACTGTCTTTATTACTTTATTATACTTAGAAAACAATGTATTTAAACCTTTCTCACTCTGTTAGTCAACCTGCTATCTAATGTACTCAAACATATCCTGTTCACTTTTTTAGTGTTTGAAATCTCCAGAACATTTTCTTTCCCCTTTTGTTCTTACATTCAAATAATTGGCAGTGATACTTTTTCCCAAGGACCCACCTTAAGAGTTCCAATTTGGGCACTGGGGTTGTGGCTCAGTGGCAGAGTGCTTGCCTTGCATGTGTGAGGCACCGGGTTCTCAGCACCACATATAAATAAAAATAAAGATCCATCAACAACTAAAAAAGTTTTTTTAAACAAGAGTTCCAATTTGTCTCATTTTCTACATAACTTCTATTAATTTTCTACATAAACTTTAACCAAACACAGACTCTGTCTCTACCATATCTACATTCATCAATATCAGCTAGAGGCTTGTTTCTTTTAACAGAGTCAATATATCCAAGCATCAAGGGGCTGAAAAAGACACTAGAGATCCCTTGTACTTTCTGCCAAAATGGTTTTGTACCTTCTTCTGTCTGTGACTGTTCTGTCATTGCCCTTTTGGACCTTTTAGCTTGAAGTCAACGAATGAAATTGCTTTTCTAAGTTCTCTAAAGACATTGGTTAGAACAGTCTATCTACATCTTTACATTCCTGACTTGTCCAAGCAGAATATCCTGCCCTAGTTGTGGTCTCCAAGACCTAAGTCCTACCCCTAACCTGTCTGGTGAGAACATCAACCAGTTTCTGTTCTCTCTGCTTCTGTACAAGTTTTCGGACTTGTCTCTAAGCTGGCATAGAGACACATCTACTGTTAATTCCACAAGTACAAGTGAGAGGCCACACTCTACTTCCTACACACAGGAAAGAAAGGTCAAGGTTATAAACTCTAACTCCCAAATTAGTACTAGCTAATGGCAGAAGCAATAGAGTCACTATTCACCTAAACTAGGTACCCTAACCTCACAGTCTATCTGGGACTCTACCTATTAAATAAAAGAATTAGGAGAAAACTGAAGAAACTGTACCATTTTCTTACGTACACATAAACTGTAGTAGATTCTCAAGAATCCATGAGTCTCAAACCTCAAAAGGCTAACAATCACCAGTATACTTTTGTGGCCACACAGTTTGTTAGAATGCTGAAATTCTTCCTACTGTTTGTGCCCTCAGCCCCCTTCTTTAGAACTCCTACTGACTCATCAACCAACTAAAGCAACTCAAAGGACCCATAAATTCCTTTGGTAGTACAGTAACTTGCCTGTATTCTGTTCAGTACTCATGCCATTGATGCCCCACAAATAGTGCCTCTTTTTTGTTTTAATATATTTAGTTGTAGATTGTAGTTTATTTTTATGTGATGCTGAGGATCGAACCCAGTGTCTTACACATGCGAAGCAAGCACTCTACCACTGAGCCACAATCCCAACCCCCAAATAGTGCCTCTTGGACACTGCCTCTGGTTCCCTTTGAGGACTCCCCAAGGACTATCCTGTAATTTTTCTGCGTCTGCACCCAGATCTGAGGAAACACCAAGTGGTCTTGACAGGAACAGATCTAGCACTAGCCAGTCCAGCAGCCAGCCAGTGAATTCCTGTTCTTTCAGGTCAACTCTGCCATAGCTGGCCTTGTACCCAACAGAAGATATGACACTACTGGCAGTGGCAGAGGCACTGGCATTTCAGCCAGCAAATGTCTAGTAAGTCTGAGGAAAAAGCCCATAGATTTGAGATTACTGACTACAAATTCCCCAGAGCAATTTCATGTGGTTAACAGTGGGTACTATAGCCTCCTAAGTTTTTTGTGTTTTTTTTTTTTCCTTCCGTGTTTGAGATTGAACCTGGGTTCTCAAGCATGTAAGGTATACACTCTACCACTGAGTTACACACCCAGCCCCGACTCCCAAAGTTTTGAATAAGGCAGCAAGAGTAAGAAGTGTTAGCTAGCAGACTGGCCCCTCCTACCAACTAATTTATAACTTGAATATTACCTGCAACCCAGAGGCATATCCAATGAAGCTACCTCTGGTTTTACCTACCTTCTGACATATCTAATGACTGCCCTGGTGAAAGTCAAAGACAGTGACTGTGCCAAGGGGAGGGTCAGTTAGCTGATATGCCCACAACTTCCAATTGCATATTAAAGAGTCATCTTGTAATGACTTCTCATTCAAAATTCAAAATAAGAATATTTGAATCTGTCAGCCCCCTTCTTACTCTTCTTGGCCAAGACTAGACAGGCCAGCCCATGTAAGAGTAGGAAAGATTAAGGAGGAATTCATACCAATTGAAAAGTCTACACCAATCAAAGTGGACTCTTGCTTCTTTCCAAGTCTTTTTTAATCAAGGAAAACAGGCTTGACTAAATGACACTTAGTACCTGACATCCCTGTCAAGAGGGTATATTCACTTTCAGAGTGATGTTTAGGTCTTCCAAAAATACAAAGGGACATGAATTCAGACCCTATCTTCTTAAATGTTGGTGCTTTTTAATAGGGGGAAATAGAACAAAAACAAAAAACAAGGAACTCTCACTCTGCTAGGACCATAGTAGCCTCATAGACTAATAGTGTAGCCAACTTAGACATCCTCATGCTCCAAAGTGTTTAGTTTGTTCTACCCTATATAAAGGACAGCTGAAAGGACTTTACAGATTCTGTCACATGATCTGGCAAATCAGGGAACAAAGTTTCACCACTGAAACTAAGTTTCACCACTGAAACTAAGATAAATAAACTTTTCCACCAAGTGAGGACCAGATATAAGGTATGTCTGATCAAGGTCAGAACCACAAAGTAGCTCTGAAAAAGCAGAATGCTGAAGAAGACATGGAGGAAACTGCTCTATCATAGAATGGCAATATGCATCCATCAGTAGAGTAAGTCCCACACAAATTTTATGCCTTTGCCAAACTACCATGATATATTGCTTCAGGCCACTCAAGTTATTCAACAAATATGACAATAAAATGTCTACAAATGTTCCCTTTTTTTTTTTATTGCTACCATCAATATGCTCCATATCCAATGGCTACTCAAAACATTGTAAAGATGGCAGTCCATGGGTGGTTTGTGACTGGCCTGTAAGATATAGAAATTGAAAGTAAGTTGTGGTTTTTTTTAAAAGAAAACTTCATAGCAGTTTGAAAGAATAATTTTTATGTCTGTTGAATTTAATGAAACATTTGGCTTACATTTAAAAAAATTTTTTTTCTTTTTTTCTTTTTTCTTTGTTTTGGTGTGCGTGTGTGTGTGGTGCCGGGATTGAACCCAAGGCCTCGCACATACTAGGCAAGTGCTCTACCACTGAGCTACATCCCCAGCTGCTCTAATAATTCACTGTTACTGAACTTTACCAAAGTGCTAGACTATGATGAACTAGAAATTTTTAAAAATTTCTGCTTCACCAGTCTGAGAAGAACTTATCTAATGACCTATGATTATGTTGTACTTGTGCTAAAATTTTGGGTGATTCCCATTACCTAAGTTTAAGTTCATTACCTTGATGTCTTAACATTCTTGTTCTGGCCCATAATTCTCCAGAGCTGAATTTGCTTGGCAGTGAGTATGCTTGGCAATGCCTTGAATGGGTGACACAGATAATGACCACCAAGGGAAGCTTATGGCAGTTGAAGTTCCTAAGTCCTTAAACTAGTAATTAATCACAAGAAGGTTTATTCATCTACTCTAGTAGGTGTAGGGTCTGCTTCTCCACACTGACAGGAGGAAGACAGAGGCTTTTTCTTATTTTGCTCATTCCTATACTTCCATGACCTAGAACAATGTCTGATACATCACAGGCATATTCATTCATGAATAAACACATTAGGGTTTCCTGTGAATAGTGGCTACTGCCTATAGGCCTTTTTCCTATATTCTTGTCCCCTTGTTAAATCACACTTATACATGAGGCTTAGGTATTAACTCTTCTAAGAAGCCTTCTCTGAATCAGGCCTTCCACTTTTCATTGCACCCATTAACTATCCAATCATGAATTAAACAGTGGGAAAGTAACTCTATTGCTAAACATTCATGCAGAAACTACCTGTTGTCACTACTGATTCATATTTCTCAACCCTATTCCTCTAACCAGAAAAAAAATTCCACTTCTAGTAACTATGTCTTCTGCCTGTTACCTCCCTATTGTTAGCACTTAGGAAAATACAGTGTTCTGAGATATGCTGGGCAAGATAATGCAAGGAAAAAGCCTTGTTTTTCATACTTCCCAAGTTCTCATGACCGCCACAGGCTAGAAGCCTTCTTCCTAGGGCTATTCAGTCAATCCTATCAAGCCCAAATTTCAATTTTATGCTTTTCATGTTCTTTACAATATTGCTGGCTTACATCAACTCCAATCTCTATATCTTGCCTAAACACTGACAACCTGAGATAAATAAACTTGAAGGTTGAAGAGGTTATCAAATTCCAGGCTTGCCTCTGAAACTTAGCAAAACCCATCTCAAAAATAAAAAATTAAAAGGGCTGGGAATGTAGCTCAGTGGTAAAGTGACCCTGGGTTCAAGCCCTAGTAACACACACATGCACATACACACACACACACACAAAGTAAATTGAGGAACTTTTCCCAAGTTGACTTTCTCCTGTCCCATTCCTAACCATGACCAACTTCCCCATCCTTCAAGGACAGTTAAGATAAAGCCCTTGTTCAGGGTAGGGAAGGCAGACAGGAAGCTTCTAGCCCAAGCCTGCACATTAAAATCATCAATCCCTTACCAAGAAACTGTACAGCTATAGCCAGTACAATAAGCCTGACTATCCCGACACCATTCACAGCAATGGCTTAGTGTCATCGTTCTCTCCATCCAACTTTACTAAGTTCCATTTTAGTTCCTGGCTCCTCTTTTTGACTCCCAGTTTACCAAGTCCTTGTGTTGGATTTGTTGACTATGTTGCCCCAGCATAATATTTGGTGTGTTCTGAGACTTTTACTTGGATCCCTTTATACCACTGGCTGTTGTGGGCAAGATGTCCACCTTAATTTCAACCCTGGAGACCTACTATGGGCTCTAATACTTCAACAGTTCTCCCTAGCTCCCCCAAAGGATAAACTCACATAACTAAATACAAATACATGAGCAGGGGAGATAGTTCAGTGACAGAACACATGTTAAGCATGCACAAGGTCCTGGGTTTGATCCACAGGACAAGAGGAGTAATTAAAAGGAGAAAAAGACATAATAAAAATACACATTTCTTGAAAGTTCTACATCAATTCCATATCACAGCAATGTATCTACATCTTGCTTGAAAAGTTTCAATAATTATTAAAACTTGCTTTTTCTTGATCTCCTTTCTCCATTCAACTATTAAATATCCTGCATACAAATAGATCATTTTTCTATAAATATACTGTTCCTAAATATAGTAATTTCTTCTCCTTCAGTGTATGAATAGAAAATGTCTTAAGTCAATAACAATGGTATGATCTTAAGAATTCAGAATACTATCATTCTTAAAAATAAATGTAGAAATAGTAATTATATCTTAAAATGTTACAAAAACTGCTTTCCCTACCCTCCACCATGTGCCCTCCTCCCAATCTACTGAATCTTGTGACAACTCTGTCACTTCCTTAACTGTATTTTAAAAATCAAAAACTAACATCCAAACTGATGTTCGCATATTAAGTGACTGACTGGAAGCCAGGCTTCAATTAGTAGTCTCACATAACTGCAGGTAGGCTGATATCTATGACACCACAAACATTACACAGAACATTATGTATGAAAAAAGAAGGGGAGCACCGGGCGCAGTGGTGCATGCCTGTAGTCCCAGCACTTTGGGAGGCTGAGACAGGAGAATCGTAAGTTCAAAGCCAGCCTCAGCAACAGTGAGGCACTAAGCAACTCAGTGAGACCCTGTCTCTACATAAAAACACAAAATAGGGCTGAGGATGTGGCTCAGTGGTCGAGTATCCCAGAGTTCAATCTCAGGCACCAAAAACAAAACAAAACAAAAAAAACAAAGGGGAAAATGTCTCCATGGAAAACAAGAGATGGGAGAAAAGGCTTACAAGTTTCATTAAGCTTGACATTAAAACATTAACCAAAAATAACTGTCTTTTTAAAGAAATGGGTTTACATGGGCTTCTCTATACACTGCTCTGTAAAACTAATCCTACCAAATTTGTCAGTAAAAATGGGAATATCAATTTGATTGTATCATTCCAATAGTTCATACAACATGGGTGAAAAACTCATGATAAAAAGGCATCACTAATTATTTGGAGCTATTCCATAGGTTAACTCCTATCTATGCTATCAAACTTTACCCTTATAGGCCTCTCACAATATTTCCATTATAAAAATCAACTGGTTTATTTCTTTCTCTGTGCATGCCTAGTATATATCAAAAGAAAAAAATCAGGAGGAAAAAAAATCACATAACTCTGTACTAAACCAAGAGCTATTTCAGCTCCAACTCTAATATTCTCATCTCCCTTTACCCCAACAACTTTATGTTATATATTAAGAGAGTACTATCATTTGCAATGTTATATGCATACACAACATGACACAATGAAACCCACTGATCTGTATAGTTAATATAAACTAATAAAAATGAAAAAAGGTACTATTATGTAATTATAAGAAAAAGCTTCAGAAAAGTGACATCTTTGAGTTACAAATTTGCAACTTCAAATTCTGCAATTTCAAATTCTGCTTTGTACTTAAAGATTTCTGTCTCCTCTGCTCTTCACAATAATCTCTGAGATACTACCAAAAAAAATGGAAACCATAAAATTCAGTTGCACTGTAAGTACCTTCAGTATCAAGCAACCCACTACAGGCCTATCTTGGAGCTAACCTATCTTGCAGGTTTGGTTCCCGACTACTGTAAAAAGAGAAACACACAAATATTGGTTTTCCAGTACGTTTAAAGGTTATGTTAACAATCATCTGTGCCTTCAACATGTCATATCTTTTTTGCTAAGGATGGTACTGACTCAATATTGATAGCTGCTAACTAATCAGGGTAATGGTGATTGGGGTGGCTATGATAATTTCTTAAAATAAATGAACAATGAAGTTTGTTTTATCAAGTGACTGTCATTCATGAAAGATTTTTCTGCAGCATGCAATGCAGTTTCATAGCATTTTACCCCCAGAAGTTCTTTCAAAATTGGAGTCAATCCTCCCAAACTCTACTTTTACTTTATCAACTATTCTAAGTCCCTGTCATTTCAACAGTATTCACAGCATCTTCACCAGAAGTTGATTCCATCTCAAGAAATCATTTTACTTACTCCATAAGAAGGAATCTTTAATCCATCAGTTTTAACAGGAGATGGCAGCAATCCAGTCACATCATCAAGTTCCATTTCTAATTGTAGTTCTGTTGCTCTGTCCAACACATTTGCCCCTACTTTCTCCACTGAAATATTGAACCCCTCAGTCAGCCATGAGGATTGGAACCAACTTCTTCCAAACTCTTGTTAATGTTGCTATTTTGATCTCCTCTCAAGAATCATGAATGTTCCTAATGGTATCTAGAATGGTGAATCCTTTCCAGAAGATTTTCAGTTTACTTTGCTCGGATCCAGCAGAGAACTTACTACCTATGGCTACTATAGTTTCATGAAAGGTATTTCTTCAATAGTTAAGACTTGAAAGCTGAAATTACTCCTTGATCCATGGACTGCAGAATGGATTTTGTTAGCATCCACGAAAACATTAATCTCATTGACTCTCCAACAGAACTCTTGGGTGACTAGGTACATTGTCAACAGCAGTAAAAATTTGAAAGGAATCTTGTTTTTTCTCCCTGAACACTGTGGGTTTAAATTATTCAATAAACCATATTGTAAACAGATGTTCTGTCATCAAGGCTTCATTGTTCCACTGATAAAGAGCATAAGTAGAAAACGTTTAATATTATTCTAAAGGACCCCAATATTTTTCAAAATGGTTAATGAGCATTGACTTCACCTTAAAAGTCACCAGCTGCAACATTTATTTCCTAATGAATCACACTGACCTTTGAAGCTTTGAAACCAGGCATTGATTTCTCCCTAGCTATGAAAGTCCTAAATGGCATCTTCTTCCAATACAAAACTATTTCCTCTACACTGAAAACCTATAGTGTAGTGTTGCCAGTGTTCTGCCTTCATGGGTAATCTTACTGAGGTCTCTGGAAAACTTGCTGCAGCTTCTACACCAGCATTTGCTGCTTCATGTTGCATATCAATGCCATAGCAATGGATTCTTTCCTCAAATCTCATGAACCATACTCCGCTGGCTTTGAACTTTTCTTCTGCAGCATCCTCATCTCTCTCAGCCTTCATAGAATTGAAGAGAGTTAGGGCCTTGCTCTGGATTAGGCTTTGGTTTAAGACAATCTGTGTCTGCTTTGATCTTCTATCCAGACCACTAAACCTTTCTCCCTATCAGCGATAAGGCTATTTCTCTTTCTTACCACTCATGTGTTCACTGTGGCTGACAGGAGAGGCCTACTTTTCAGCCTATCTCAGTTTCCAATGTACCTTCCTAAATTTAATCTTATCTAGCTTTTGAGATAAAGCGAGGGACCTGTAATTCTTACTTTTACTTGAACACTTATAGAGGCCACTATGGGGCTAACTGGCCTAGTTTCTACATTGTTGTCTCTCAGGAAATAGGAAGACCAGAGGAGAAAAGTAATGAAACAGTAGATTAGTTGAGCAGTCAGAACACACACAACATTTATGGATTAAGTTCACTGACTTACCTAGGTACAGTTTATGGCACCACAAAACAATTACAATAGTAACACCGAAGATCACTAATCACACATCACCCTAACAGATGCAGTAATGAAGTTTGAAATACTGCAAGAATTACCAAAATGTGACAGAGGTATGAAGTGAGCACATTTTTGTTGGAAAAAATGGTACCAACATACTTGCTTAATGCAAGGCTGCCAGAAACCTTCAACTAATAAAAAATGCAATACCTTCAAAACAAGGAATGCCTATATATCACTACCGCTGCTTAAAGTTGGCACCAGCCTAATGTCTTGAGGTATTCATTCATGCATCAAACATGTATTAAAGGCTAAGGCTGTAGCTCAGTGGTAAAGTGTTTGCCTAGGAGGCATGAGGCCCTGAGTTGGATCCCCAGCATAGCACTACAAAACACATAAACACACACATTTATTATGTACTTAGCACTGAGCCAGACCCTGAGGCTATAAAGATAAAGATGACATGATACCTGTATTCAAAAGCCTTAGTCCTGCAAATCAAGAATGGTCCATGTTCTATAGGACAGCCATCAGGTTCCCACCATCTTCCCTCCAGAAAGTGACAGTAAAAAATAGGACGTTCAGGGCTGAAGTTGTGACTCAGTGGTAGAGCCCTTGCCTAGCACATGTGAGGCACTGGGTTTGATCCTGAGCACCACATAAAAATAAATAAATAGGGGACCAGGACTGTAGCGCAGTGGTAGAGCGCTTGCCTCACGTGTGTGAGGCACTGGATTTGATCCTCAGCGCCACATAAAAATAAATAAAGATATTGGATCCATCTACAACTAAAAAAAATTTAAAAAATAGGAAGTTTACCTAGTTTATTTTTATACTCCTACACTAGTATGTATAAGGGGTAAAACAAGCATTCAATGCAAGTTTGCATGAACAGTAAACAATGCTTAAAACTTAAAGGCTAAACTTTTAGGCATATACAAGAATAAAGACTACATAAGCCAGAGCTGAGGATGTATCTCAGTTGAAGAGCATTTGCCTAGCAAATGTGTGAGGCCCTGGGTTCAACATCCAGGGCTGAAAAAAAAAGCAAAGAAAAGAAAGAAAGAAAAAAAAAAAAAAAAACAGAATATACAAGTTCATTCTATCACTAATTCTAAATACTGAATTTATTTACTCGAAATTATAGGTCATAAGGTACAAAACCCAGGTAAAACCATCCTTAAAAATAATCTTGGGAGCTGGGATTGTGGCTCAGTGGTAGAGTGCCTGCTTCATGTGCATGAGGCACTGGGTTCAATCCTCAGCCCCGCATAAAAATAAATAAAATACAGATATCGTGTCCATCTACAACTAAAAAAAAAATTTAAAAAATAATAATAATCTTGTGGAAGGAACTCTGAACCTGGAGTACATAGACAGATGTCAGGGAACATGACAAATTCCAGAAATTTTTGTAAAGAATATATTATAGATGAATTAGGTTTGAAAATTAAAAAGAATTATTGATTCTGTGAAAGGCCTTCACTTTACACATGAAGGAACTATATTAAAGAGGGAAATGTCTCACCAAGTATAACCGTTTCAAAAAATGGTGTAAAAGCTGTGTATTAATGTTCTAGAGTTCCCATGACAAAGGACCATAGACTGAGTGGCTTAAAAGACAGAAATTTATCATCCATTTCTGGAGGCTAAAAGTTCAAGATCAAGCTATCAGCAGGGTGGCTATTTCAAAGTACAGCCCCTCTCCTTGGCTTATAAATGGCCATATTCCTCCAGTATCTTCATATGATCGTCCCTGTGTGTGTCTGTGTCCTAACCTCTTCTTAAAGGAATACCATTTATACTAGATTAGGGTCCACCCACATGATCTTATTTTACCTCTACCCTGATTACCTAAAAAAATGGTACAGGGGCTGAGGCTATGGCTCAGCGGTTGAGTGCTTGCCTCGCGTACGTGAGGCACTGGGTTCGATCCTCAGCACCACATAAAATAAAGATATTGTGTTCATCTATAACAAAACAAAGTATTTAAAAAAAAAAAAAAAGGTACAACTATGGTCACATTCTAGGTATTAGGACTTGAACATGAATTTGGGAGTAGACATAATTTGGCCCACTATAATGTCCTCTTAACTTCCAAAATTCATGTCTTTTTTAGATACAAAATAGATTCATTGTATCCCAATATCCCCCAATATCTTAACCCATTCTAGCATCAAACTCTTAAGTCTGAAAACTCAATCAGGTATGGGAGGACTCAAGATATAATTCCTCCTCAGGTAAAATTCTCCAGCTATGACCTGTGAAAACAGGTATGTATCTGCTTCCAAAATACAACAGTGGGATAAACACAGGATATTCCCATTCTAAAATTTTGAGAGAAACTAAAAAGGAGAACTGTTTATAGAGCCCAAGCAGGTGTGAAACCTAAGAAGGCAAATTCCACTAGATTTCTAATTTTTTGAAATACAGCTAGACTGAGAATTTTCCAATCTTCAAGCATGGGTTCTTTTTTGTCTTAATAATTTCTTCTTCAGTTTATTTCACTTCTATCATATATTATCATAAGCAGCAAGGAGAAACCAGCACACACCTTTAATACTTTCCCTAGAAATCTTGGTTACACATCTAAGTTCATTACTTACAAGTTTATCTATTTTCCACAAAATACTAGAATACAATTTGTTTAAGTTCTTTGCCACAGCATAACAAAGACTGACTTTCATCCAGATTCCAGTAATATATTCATTTCCATTTGAGATCTCCACAGAATTACCTTTAACATTCCTGTTCCAACCAACATTTGTTCACGATGATATATTTCTGTGATGACAAAAGTTTTCTCTACAGCTCTCTTTTCTTCCTAAGCCCTCACCAGAACAACTTTCAACATTCCCATTTTGACTAACAATCCCTTCAAGGCAATCAAGGCTTTTCTAAAATATCTATCCTGGCCCCAATCCATTATCTCACTCCAAAACCATCTCTATATTTCCATACTTGTTACAGCACACACACCTCCACACTTTTCTATACCACAATATGTATTAACCTGCTAGGGCTTTCTTAGACCATTTTTGTTATTATAACAAAATACTCATGACTGGGTAATTTATAAAGAATTTACGTTTATTTGGCTCACAGTTCTGGATGCTGGGAAGTTTGACAGCATGGCACCAGCACCTGCCTGACATCTGAGAAGGCTTTTGCTTCATGATAAACATGGTGCAACCCATGACAAGACAGAGCCAATGTGCTAGCTTTGCTCTTGCAAAGCCACTAATGCCATTGTAGGAGCCCTGCTCCATAACTTTAACTAATCCTAACTACCTCCCCCTAAGGCCCCACCACCAAACCACTGACATAAATTTAGGGATCAGGCTTCCAACATAAAAATTTGGGGGAAACACATTCAAATCACAGTAGGTTGCCATAACAAAACTATCACAGACTAGGTGGCTTAAACAACAGAAATTTATTTTCTCACACTTCTGAAGGCTTGAAGTCCAAGATGAAGATGTTGGTAGGGTTAGTTCTTTCCAAAGTCCTTCTCCTTGGCTTGTAGATAGCCATCTTCCTCCAGTATCTTCACATGGTCATTCCTTCATATAAGTCTGTGCCTTAGTCTCCTCCTCTTGTAAGGACACCACTCATATTGATTGGGACCCACCCATATGATCTCATTTTACCGATTACCTCTTTAGGACACTATATCCAAATATAGTCACAACCTAGGCACTAGAAGTTCGGACTTCAATATACAAATTTAAGAGGACACAATTCAGTCCACAACAAGCTGGAACAACTTATATTGATTTATTGAATGAATACTGAATAGCATTCTTTCCCAGTCACCATGCTAGCTGATAACTGCAACAGTAAGCAAAATAGGTACAATTCCTGACTTATGGCACTTAAAAAATAATGGAGGTAGGGGCTGGGATTGTAGCTCAGCGGTAGAGCGCTTGCCTCGCATGCGTGAGGCCCTGGGTTCGATCCTCAGCACCACATATAAAGCAATAAAATAAAGACATTGTGTCCATCAACAACTAAAAAAATAAATAAATAAATAATGGAGGTAAATAATCATATACAAATAAATAAAGAAAAAAACCCATGAGAGCATACAAGGTGTACTTGGGCCTCATTAATCCTGTTATGTCCAAAAAGACTTCGTTGAAGCACCCAAATCTGAAGGATGAGTATGGAAAGGTGTGTGCACATAGAATTTTTCAGAAAAAGGGAAAAGCATAGCACATTTAAGGAATTGTAAGGTGGCCAAAAGGACTGGAATATGAAAGTGAAAAGAGTAGTACAACTTGAGATTGGTTAGAAAAGCATGGTAATATCGCTCAGAATCTTAAATACCATATGATTATTGGTCTTTATCCTAAGAGCAATGTGAAGCAACTGACAATCTTTAAGCATGACTACATTTTCACTTTAAAAAGAATCCTTCGGACAGAGGGCACAAGGGGCTTCTAAAGTGCTGGTAATGTTCTATTTCTTGACCTGGGTACTGGGTTACGTGGATATGTTCACTTTGTGAAAATCTAATGAATGATGACTCTAAAAAGTAGAGAGAGATTCCAAGAGATAGTCATATGCAAAATCCAAGAACCCATGTGGATTGAATATGAAAAGGGAAAGGAGGCAACCAAGAACTTCCAGGTTCTGGCTTCTAGAAATTCAAAGGCAGATCTATACACCGTGCCAGGAAATCCTGAAGACACAAATATAGAGATCACAGGTTTATAGGAGCATTTCAGGCTTAAAAGGGGAAATATCAAGTAGACAAATAAGTATATAGACCAGAGTTCTAAGAACAGGACTAGGGAGTAAATAGATCTGGGGGTCAATACTGTGCATAGAAACAATAGGTATAAAATCATTCAGCCAGTATTTAATGAGAACCCGAGGTATTACCAGTACTGTTTTAGATTTTGTAGCCACAACTAGGAACAAAATAAACAAGTTCTTGTGGATCTTATATTCTAGCTAAGGAAGACTGCTAACAAAACCAGTAATAAAGAAAAAACTTCAAATACTAGTAAGTACGATGATGACAAGAGGGCAATGCAAGAGTGAGAGGGTGGGGATAACTCTACTTTACACTGAACAGTTAGGGAAGGTGACATTTCAGGTAAGACCTGAATCTCGAGGAAGTGCTAGGCATAGGAAGACTAGATTAGAATTACAGGGGCAGTGGGGCGGGGGGTAAGCAGGACAAGCTGAGTATGAAAGTAGAACAGACAAAAAGACCAGTACAGATAGGATGTAGTAAATGAACTGGTAAAAGACCAGGAAAGAAGCCAAAGACCACATTATACAGCTTTAAGTAGGGTGTGACTGAATTTATATACATATTTTTCTTAATTTAAATTAGACTATACTAGTCACTCTGGGTGAAATTTAAAGGTTGGGAAGAACTGAGAAATGGAGCTGACCAAATTATGTTATGTGCATGTATAAATATATCACAATACATTTCAATTTTACATATAACTATAACGTACCAATTTTAAAAATCAATAAATATTAGAAAGAAGACCAATAGAGTAGAGGAAGGGGCTTAGGGAAATGGAATAGGGGAGGGAAAGAGAAAAAACAAAGTACTGTGGATTGATGAAGAAAACTGTTATATATATGCATTTATGAATGCCAAAATGAACCCTGCTATTTCATTTAAGTACAATGCACTAAACAATAAAAACATTAAAGGTTGACAAAGATAAAAGTGGGGAAGATTACTATGTCCAAATGAGGAATGATGAGATCACATGGAGAAAGCTAAGAATAAGATGATTTTCTCAAACTGAAATTTAAGGAACTCTTAAAAATCAAAGACTGAGAAGGTAGCAACAAAGGAGACTAAGAAATAGCCAAGGAAAAGTAAGGAAAAACTGACTCAAAGTTAAATAGATGAGAAATGAATAATGCTCAATACAAAGGAACATTCCAGAAACCTTAAAAGACAGAAGCTAAAAGGGAGTGTGTTGAATAGTATTAGTGAGAGGTAAGGACAGAGATTGTTCTTTAGAAGTTTGGCTATAAATAAGTCATGCCAAGAAGGGTTTTGTAGAGATGGGAACTTGATCATGTTTAAATGTTGATGGGACAAGCTTACGAAAAGAAAGGCTGATGCTACAGAAAGAAGAAAAGACTAGCAATAAAAAATAAGGATTCCTGAGAAGGCAAGAGATTCCATCACCTTAGATTGGGGTGGAGGTTCAAGGTCTACTGAAACAGGATAAGAGCAGAGAGGATAGATACAAATGGAGGTGGAACTCAGGCTGCCTGACTCTTAGATAAATAATGTGTTCTTTCCACTAAAAGGGCATTCTGCAAAGTATCCTTAGTAAGACAACAAAATAACCAAAGGAAAGTTAAACTGAGATTAATTCGCCTGAATAAGGCAAATGACTCCATATGTACTACTCTTCAAATAAATGATAATTGGGGCTGGGGCTGTAGCTCAGTGGTAGAGTGCTTGCCTAGCATGAGTGAGGCACTGGGTTCGATCCTCAGTACCACATATAAATAATAAATGAATAAAATAAAGATCCATCAACAACTAAAAAATATTAAAAAAATAAAGGATAATTATGTAAAGAAATGCATGAGAACTAGTAATTCTATACTGCTCAATAAAGTAAGTTCACACTTAAAAGAGAATCAAACACTAGTTGTTGTTTTTAAAGTTTGACCATATCAGAAATGGGTACTCAAAAGAAAGTCTCTGTGTTACTCTACTTACCTATAACCTAGGACTTAATTTCTTGGTCATAAATTACAAATCTGAAGACTACTGGTGTGGTAAATCTGGAACAAAAGGCACTGTTACGGCATTATTTTCTCTCTGATGGACACCATTTTGCTTAGCAGGTATCAAACATGACTAATTCAGGTTACAGTTCCATATGGTTATATTACAAACTGCCCTAGAAAATCTCTATTATGATTAATGTTTCCTCAATATTAAAAGGTTATTGATTGTTTTAAGGAGAAGACTGGGTCCTAAGCTAATTTTCAACAAATATTCACTAACTCCTGTTAAAAAATAAAGCTATAAAGACATAGTAGTGACCAAGGAAGACAAGATTCATGCTTTCATGGCACTTAAATTCTTAACAACATAATGTTCCTTAGTATAATACTCTGGCTTCTGCAAAGGGAGATGGGAAGGGAGAAACACCATTATTACCACTAATCTTCTAGCCTTAACACTTGTTTGCTTTCCTATCATTCCTTAGAATTTTAAGAGTATTCCCCCCCTCTTTTTTTTTGTTACTGGGGATTGAACTCCAGGGTACTCAACCACTGAGCCACATCCCCAGCCCTATTTTGTATTTTTATGTAGAGAGAGTCTCACTGAGTTGCTTAGTGCCTCACCGTTGCTGAGGCTGACTTTGAACTCGCGATTCTCCCATCTCACCTTCCAATGTGCTGGGATTTCAGGAGTGCACCACCGCTCCTGGCTTCCCACTATTTTTAATTAATTCAAAGTGTAGCCCAGGGGCTCCTATTACATCCCCTAGAAATACTTCAATTTGCCTATATTCTAAATAAAATGTTTTAACTGTACCTGTGCCCAGTGCTCCAATGCACTATATTCCTAGAATCTTAATACCATTATGTACTACTTTCTAGTTTCCTGAACTGAAAACTACCTTAACCTACTTAAGAAATCAATCCCACTTCTTTTATGAAGTTCCTCTTATTTGTTTGTTTGTTTGTTTGTTTGTTTGTTTGTTTACTTCTTTGGTGCTGGGGATTGAACCCAGGACCTTGCATATAGTAGGCAAGTGTTCTACCACTGAGCTAAACCCTAGTTTTTTTTTAAATATTTATTTTTGTTGTTGTAGGTGGACAGAATATCTTTATTTTATTTTTATGTGGTGCTGAGGATCGAACCCAGTACCTCACGCTGCTAGGCGAGCACGTTACCACTGCGCCATACATAACCCCAGCCCCAACAGTTTTTTTATTTTTATTTTTTTTAGTTGTAGATGGACACAATGTCTTGATTTTATTGCTTTGTATGTGGTGCTGAGGATCGAACCTAGGGTCTCACGCATGCGAGGCAAGCGCTCTACCACTGAGCTACAATCCCAGCCCCCCTCAGCCCAAATCTTTCAGACTCTGAGCAAAAATTCTATTCCTGGCTTGACATCTTGAAATTATAAATTAAAAACTGCAAACTACTCTTTAAAAATTAAGAAAAAACAAACAAGACCTAGTTCTTTAATTTTTTAAGTTAACCAAAATGAAATAAAGCAAATAATCCACAGTAATAATTCATTATGTACCTAAAAGATTTTCCTATAGATTTAATCCAATATGTTACTTATACAATTTAAGTGTCTCCATTATTGTTCTTTAATTTTAGAAAGTTAATTTAAAACATCATGAAAGGCAGCCAGGTGCAGTGGCGCATGCCTGTTATCCCAGCACTTTGGGAGGCTGAGACAGGAGAATGGACAGTTCAAAGCCAGCCTCAGCAACAGCGAGGAACTAAGCAACTCAGTGAGACCCTGTCTCTATATAATACACAAAATAGGGCTGGGGATATGGCTCAGTGGTCAAGTACCCGAGTTCAATCCCTGGTACCAAAAAAAAAAAAATTATAAAAGGAAAAAGATGCTCCTCATTACTAAAATCCCTAATTCTTGAGGAGCTCAGAAAATTGACATAATTTCCATGATATCTACTACTACTAGCACACTTAATAAGCAGACATAAAAGAAAAATAAGTAAGGCCACTTTCAAAGTGCTGACCTATTTAAAGAACTACTGCCTGAAATTAATCATGAATAAAAAAACCAATTTATCAAATTTTTCAATCCATTTATTGAATACTACACACTTCAAATGTGAATTTAAGAATATTAAAATAAATTTCAACATTAAAGCACAATAGTATATGCAAATAATTCAATTGAAAAGATATTGCTGAAACATGACTACCAATTATATCAATGTATAATTTGTAGAAAATATTTAAACAATAGTACAAACTCTCTACTTTCGATCTTGACTTTTAAAAATAAAATTCTAAATGGTCAGTTGTAGATTTCTTCATTCACCTTCCCTGACAAATACATAAACTCTAATCCTTTAAATTAAAGGTACCACAAAGATATACTCAATTTTCCACTGGAATTTCCTTCCTATCTTGAAGAAAATCTAAATTAAAAAAGAGGACACTGGGGATATATAGCTCAGTGGTAACTTAGTATCTAGCATGTGTGAGGCCCTGGGTTCAATACCCAACAATGCAAGGGAAAAAAAGAAAGAAAGAAAAAAAGAAATTACTGTGGTTTAAAGATAATGTGCAATACAATAGTGAAAGTATGTCAGACCTAGATTTGTATCCCAGTTGATACATCTATTACTAGAGAAATTATGTTAGATAAGTTGTTTAACCTAAATTTTTGTTTCTTCTTTATAAAACTCAAAGAAGTCAGGCACAGGAACTGAGGCAGGAGGATTACAAGTTTGAAGTCAGCCTCAGAAACTTAGCAAGGCCCTAAGAAACTTAGCAAGACTCTGTCTCAAAATTTTAAAAATAAGAAGGGATGGGGATGCAGCTTATGGTAAAGTGCCCCGGGGTTAAATCCCCAGTACCAAAACAAAAAACAACTTTAAAGAATTATGAAAATTTAGAGACTTCTGAGAATCACATTTAGACTATGGTTTAGCACTAGGATTAAACTGATAGTAGTTATTTAAATGAATGTTTGGCTGGATGCGGTGGTGCATGCCTGTAATCCCAGCACTTTGGGAGGCTGAGACAGGAGAATCGGGAGTTTAAAGCCAGTCTCAGCAACAGTGAGGCACTAAGCAACTCAGTGAGACCCTGTCTCTAAATAAAAAACACAAAAGAGGGCTGGGGATGTAGCTCAGTGATCGAGTACCCCTGAGTTCAATCCCTGGTACCAAAAATAAATAAATAAAATAAAAAAATAAATGAATGTCAATTAAGGCTTGTTTTTTTTTTTTAATATTTATTTTTTAGTTGCAGGTGACAGAATATTTTATTTTTATGTGGCGCTGAGGATCGAACCCAGTGCCTCACGCGTGCTAGGCGAGCACGCTACCACTGCGCCATAACCCCAGCCCCTCAATTAAGGCTTGTTACCATAAAATTCCTATTGTTTGTTACAGCATCAGCACAGAATATGAAGCCTAACTCAAAATAGCTATTAGGTTTCCTTGACAATCATTCAGCTTTTGAAGTTCATTTCCAATCAATTAAAGTCTATCATCATGATGACTAATATACTATAAAAAATGTATTGCAAATCCATACATCCAAGCATTATGACAAGTTTACAGGTTTCCCAACCAGTAAATATCACAAGATTTTTATGAACCTTTCTAAGCATTTTCATGTTGAAATTCTACTAATCCACAGGACCAGGAAACTACAGAGCTATGGCCTATGAACTTAACTTGGTTAAATGAGGTTCATAAGGAAAAGAGATTATATTCAGTTTTGTTAATCACTTACCATCCCATCATCTTCACTGAAAATGTTATGAAGCTATAGGAAGACTGCTAAGCAAAAAATGGATAGAAAAAGAAAATACATATACAGGAAAAGACTATGACAGAAAAGGAAACATGATTTCTAAGATGATTACATAAGACAAAAAGAGAGGAGAGAGGGGAGAGAGATCCCATAATCCCTTCCCAAATAAAATTTTTTTGCTATACTTGGGGTGAAAAACAAGGGGAAAAAAAATAAAAACACCCTAGAGTTCAAAATTACAAATGAAGAGGTGGTAACAAAGTTGTACAATTTTTTTTAAAGTTTTTTCTTTAGTTGTTGATGGATCTTTATTTTATTCATTTATTATTTATATGTGGTGCTGAGGATCGAACGCAGTGCCTCACGCATGCTAGGCAAGCACTCTACCACTGAGCTACAGCCCCAGCCCACAAAGTTGTACAATTATTACAATAACTGCTAACTGTAGATGAACTACTCGCAGGGGTAAAACTAAAACTACTTTTACATGTTCCACATGAAACAGTTGAAACTACAATACAAAGAAATCATCTAAATAACAAAGTGTTTCAATGGATTCTACTAAAGTTGAACACAATTTTTTTTTCTTTTTTGGGGGTACTGGGGATTGAACTCAGGGATACTTGACCACTGAGCCACATCCCCAGCCCTATTTTGCATTTTATGTAGAGACAGGGTCTCACTGAGTTGCTTAGCGCCTCGCCGTTGCTGAGGCTGGCTTTGAACTCACGATTCTCCTGTTTCAACCTCCCTAAGTGCTGGGATTATAGGCTTGAGCCACCGCGCCCAGCTTGAACACAATTTTAACCATGAAAAAACACACTATTCTTTTCTTCCTTAATTACTAACAAAGTTAAGGGGCAAACAGTCTAGTATCTCCTGTCAAAATTTCTCAATCTCCATTAGTTTAAAAAACATAGATTTCAACAACAACAAAAAGAAATATTAACAATTGGACCAACACTCTCACATGAAGTCTTCAGTTACTCACTAAAGCAGGTATAAAGTTTATTAATGTGGGGACTAAACTATGGCTTTGTCCATGCTACATAAAAGATTCTATTTATGCCAGGGGCTCAGGAGGCTAAGGCAGGAGGATTGCAAATTCAAGGCCAGCCTCGGCAATTTAATGAAGCGCTAAGCAACTTAGTGAGATCCTGTATAGAATCAAAAAACAAAAAGGTCTGGGGGGTAGCACAGTAGTTAAGTACCCCGGGTTCAATTCCTGGTACCAAAAAAAAAAAAAAAAAAAAGATTCTATTTTATTCATATTTAAGACAGCATACTGAAGTTAACAATTCTAAAAGACAGATTATGAGGTGCAATAATGGCAGTTATCATACCTGAAATATGACAGGGATATCACTGACAGAGCAAGATTTGTTGGAAGAAAAAGAGATTATTTCTAATATAAGTGATTAAAACTTCTATTAAATGTATAAAAAGTTGAAACTTTTCAACACACAGCCTTCTAGAATTGAGAATAACTATTGTTGAGGCTCTCTTTTTCAGTTATTTGTGCTACTCCTTCTTCTTGTTCCTGTGCATAATCTTGACAGTGACAGAATTTCCATAGAAGAGATTTAAAATTACTGTTTTCTATGTGAATATTCTCTTACAAAAATGCCATTCACAAGAGTCTAAGATAATGGGTATAAACTAGAGCCTTTCTTTTACAAGTCTTCTAAACTTTGTTCCAGAAAATAATTATAAAACTTTTCAAGGCTTGCTCTGACATTTACAAACCAAGCAAAAGTGAAATATTCTTAGCTTAAAATATCTGATAACTTAAATCAACTAAATTGAATCAATCTGAATACTAAAATAAAATGACACACAAAATAACCGCTAGTCTCTCCTATTTTAGGATCCACTTCAACAAACAATATAACTTTTTACCATTCTGAAGATAGTTTAAGGAGAAAAATCTGATGTGTGTACAGGAAACCAACTGTTTTAATAGTAACTTAATTTAAACCAAAAAAAGTATGCCAATCTTATTTAATTTGTAAAGAGAAAGAAAACCATCACCAAACTGAATACTTACTCCCTTAATGTAATCTCTCCTTCCCAATAAATTTACAAAAATACAGCTAACAATTTTAATGGAAAAAAATTTTACTCACAAATTGTAACCTCCTAAAACTTACCTCTAAAAACTACTAACTCAATCTACTCCTATACTGTCACCAAACTGTCTAAGAATAGTCACTGGGGGCTGGGGTTGTAGCTCAGTGGTAGAGCACCTGCCTAGCGTGTGTGTGTGAAGCACTGGATTTGATTCTCAGCACCTCATATAAATAAAAGAATAACATAAAGGTCCATCAATATCTAAAAAAATTTTTTTAAAAAGTAGTAGTCACTGTACCAAAACTAAACTAATACCTTTTCATGACTAGACTAAGGAGATAACGTGGATTGTAGATATAAACAAACACAAAAACACAATTCAGCCCTTATTAGTTACTGCATTCATGTCATAATACTTTCATAAACTTCAAGAGACTCACAAATCTATCTAGTGAAGGCACTAGTACTAACAACTACACTTCTTCAACATTTTCCAAAGACAGCACCATCAATTTTCTTTATAAATATTCAGGAGAAAACCAGTTTCAGGAGATCACATCTCTGTAGTAAAAATATTATGAGTAGTCAAAACAAACCTTTCATATCCTTGGAAATCATCAAGTCTTTCAAAACTTCTCTATATACAAAACTGGAAAATTCAATAGCCTATATTAAGGGGCTGAGGTTGTAGCTCAGTGGTAGAGCGCTTGCTTAGCATGTGAAAGGCACTGGGTTTGATTCTCAGCACCACACAAAAATAACCAAATTAAAGGTCCATTGACAACTAAAAGAATATTAAAAACAAATAACTATATTAATTAGACAACAGAGAAGCAAACTTGAAATACTCAAATCTTAGCACAACAAAAATACAACCCAATTGTTTGTAAATAATCTTACTTTTAATAAAAGAAGATGACATATAAAAAGCTAACATTTTCTTTTAAAAAAATTAATAAAGATGTTCCTATTTAAAAAAGTTACCAGAAGTTCAACTTATCATGAGTATTTTTACAAACAAATTAATAACATAGAAAACTATAATTTATCAAAAAGATAGTGTTATTTTTATACTAAGCCTATGAGAAAACAACTAAATATAAAAATCTTACTGAACTAAACTAGAAGCTGTGGGATACATCTTAGTTAAATATGATCACTAATGCCTACTTTATTCTTTGTGAGAGCAAATTAAAAGGAGATGTAGCAGGGGGGGGCATTAAGACCACATCTGAGTAGAAGAAAAATCTTTGATGAAAAACTAGTCTATTTCACATTTTTATAGATTTTTAGCACCAAACAAGGTCTTACAATAGTGATTTTAGTATCTTCTACTAATACTCATTCCTCCATTCTCTTATTGCTTTTAAAAAAAAAATCAGCCACAATGCTTAGATGCACACAATGCAACACACTTACTCTTTGTGTTAAAAACAACAACAACAAAAAAAAGCTGGGTGCGGTGGCTCACACCTGTAATCCTAGCACTTTGGGAGGCTGAGACAGGAGAATCACGAGTTCAAAGCCAGCCTCAGCAACAGTGAGGCGCTAAGCAACTCAGTGAGACCCTGTCTCTACATAAAACACAAAATAGGGCTGGGGATGTGGCTCAGTGGTCGAGTACCCCTGAGTTCAATCCTCAGTACCAAAAAAAAAAAAAAAAAAAGGAGGAGGTTAGAGTGGTTGCCTAGCACATGTGAGGCACTGCATTCAATCCTCAGCATCACATAAAAATAAATAAATAAAATAAAGGTATTATGTCCATCTACAACTAAATTTTTTTAAAAAATAAGTTTTTTAGAATGTTAAATTTTCCTGCTTTAATAAGCATTTATAATCTAAAAACTGATTAGTAATAATAAGTGATACCTGGATGATTACTATTTAGTACTTAGAAGTACCAGGAAATGAAGTTGAATCTGTTATAAAATCCCTGAAAATTTATTTTAAACTTAATATCTAACATCAGCATTCTTCCTCATAATCTTTTTCTCCCAATGGCAATCTACTTTCTCCAACTATACATTTGCAATACTGTTAATCCTAAATTTTTATAAAGACACATAGAAAGGGACACAGTATATCTATCTAACAGTTGTTCATCTGTCCCCAAATTCAATCCTTTTGTATGATTTTCAAACTGATAATTTACATAATCAGCAAATCCAAATACCAATAAATATTACTCTAAAAGAATATATTAAAACAATGGGTAAAGGAGATGTATATATGTATATATGAATATATATATGCACTTACACACAAAACATGAGTTAGCACATTCCTACTACATCATAGTAAGATGAACAAATATATACAAACATACACATACGCTAAAGAAGATAAAGCAAGGTAATACCCATTAAAATGTAAGCAGCACTAAATTGTACACACAAATTCTTACTTTTCTAAAGGCAATGTAATAAAGACCTTGCTGACAATACGATACCTAGTTTTCAGCCTCACTACTTAA
Source organism: Geosciurus inauris (assembly GCA_004024805.1). Classification (NCBI taxonomy): domain Eukaryota; kingdom Metazoa; phylum Chordata; class Mammalia; order Rodentia; family Sciuridae; genus Geosciurus; species Geosciurus inauris. The sequence goes on along the minus strand of PVHX01003019.1, from coordinate 28,016 downwards.
AAGTAATATAAAGATATGGGAGAACATTTAAAGTAAAGTTGAAAACAACAGCAAAAGATTGTAAAACACATGAAGAAAGATTATGGTATTTAGGATGGACTAGTCTGATAAATTCAAGGGCCACCAAATACCATGTAAAACATATACAAATCATAATGGTTAATTTTTAAAAACTGCACTGTAATCAGATGGAATTTTTCCTACAAAAAAAGTAAATCAAAGATTAAAAAATATTTTCTAATACTGCAAAATAAGGCAGTAAAAGAGGTGATAGTGCTTCTTTCCTTGTTCTGCAAAGAGAAATGCTTAATCATATAGACTAAGAAAATGTCTGTTTAAAGGCAGGAATGAATTACAAAACCTCTGAAATGAAGTACATCTCAGTTTTTAATTTTTTAGTGAAGGAACATATTCAGTGAGAGAAATTCAGCTGACTCTACAGAAAATATCAGAACTAGGAGAAATATAACAATGTATAGGACAAACTTTCTTATGACAAATGCTAAGCAACTGTCCAAAATATTTTTTATATTACAATTATACTGCATTAAATGGAACAAAGATAAGTGAAACATTATTGGAATTACCTGAGAAGTATTTTCTAACTACATAGTGACTTGTCCTTGTATTACTTCCAGAATTGGCAAGTGTGCAGGGGCAGAGAGATGGCTTCAGAGGGCTGATGACTATGTACATATTGTATGAGAAATATCTATATACTATGTATATTATGGAGAAAACTCCCCAGGTGATTGATACATTTACTGCATTTGCTGGGGAATTTTGTTTGAACAAAGTGGTATGCTAATTACAGCTTAGAAATCATTTTGTCACATAGATAAATTACCTAAAATATAATTTTATCTGTATATAAGGGAATCAACTACAGTACTCTGTAATAAATTGGTATTTCTTGCATATTTAAGAGAGTGAAGGAAAAATATTAAAATTTTATGAAAAGTTAGATTTAGGTAAGAATAAAAATTTTTTATATGTTTCAACATATAAAATACATAAAATAAGCTTAAAATTCAATTGTAGAAAAAAATCCTACATCTTATCCACTCTACTACTCAAGGATTTTCATGATAACAAAAGTATTGTCACAAAAGATTATAAAAACATTTAAAATACAATTTTATATAATTTTTATTTGTACTTTAGAATTTAAACAACTTGCTGGGAACATCCTTTGTGAGACATCACAGTCTTTTTATTTGAAACTATTTAAACTTCAAGACAGGCTCACTAATTTTTTTTTCAAGAGCAAGCAACAAATGTTAGCTGAAAATTGCCAACTTAATGATTATTTGTGACAAAGACTTCATTATGTGAGCCTAAAGAGCCTCCCCACCTCTGCCTCCCCTGTGGAGGAGGGGGTCTTTGTGTGCTTTTCTGTGGCGGTTCCACTGAATTCATTACAATAGAGATGGACATTTGATATTCATAACGATCCAACATCTGAGCAATCTTCTTTCGAGACACACCATGTTTATTCCTCCTACCAAAAGAGAAAAAGATTTTAAATCTTTTATTTTAGAATGTAAATGCTTAGAGATTACACTATTTTAGAGATAGATTCTAAATAGCATTATGCAAATACATACTAAGAGATATATTTTATTTACTAACATTTTATACAAAAAGATTTATATTGGCCGTCTCACAATAATATGTTAGATTATTATACCTTCTTCACACAGAACTACCTATTCACCAAACATGGTGGTGCCTACCTATATTCCCAGTAATTCAGAGGAGTCTGAGGCAGGAGGATCCCCAGTTTGAGGCCAGCCTCAGCAACTTAGGAAGACCTGTCTCAAAATAAAAAGGACTGGGACTCAGTGGTAAAGCACCCTTGGGATCAAACACCAGTACCTAAAAAAAACAAAAAAACTGGGCTGGGATTGTGGCTCAGTGGTAGAGCGCCTGCCTCGCATGCGTGAGGCACTGGGTTCGACCCTCAGCACCACATAAAAATGGATAAAATAAAGATATCTGTTCATCTACAACTAAAAAAATTTAAAAAACAAAAACAAAAACAAAAAAACCCCAACCACCCATTCAGTGAACCCAATGAGTATATATCCTCCCCGCTTTTAATAACAAAATCAAAGATTGTTTTAAAAAATACAATTAGGGCTGAGGTACATGTTCAGTGGTAAAGCAGTTGCCTGGCATGTATGAGACTGATTCAATCCATCCACAGCACAGCCAAAAAGAAAAGAAAAAAACAACAACAACGAAGATTATGAGGTAAGTGAGTATTACAGAAAAACTGGATGGACTTATAGGACTCATAAAAACAACTTTTAGGACAAGTTCCTATTACATTTTTAAATTTATTATTATTAATACCATGTTATAAGAGACAATAATTTGGCATCTCAAAATGTTGAAAGAAACAGACATAATGAATATTTACTGTATGATTCTAGTTTGAAAAAAGGCAAACTACCTTATTGTATTAAGGTAGCACTATTATGATGAAACTTTAAAAGACAAGTCAAGAGCCAGGCGCAGCAGCGCACACCTTTAATCCCAGCACTTTGGGAGGCTAAGACAGGAAAATCGCAAGTTCAAAGCCAGCCTTATCAACAGTGAGGCGCTAAGCAACTCAGTGAGACCCTGTCTCTAAATAAAACACAAAATAGGGCTGGGGATGTGGCTCGGTGGTCGAGTACCCCTGAGCCCTGAGTTCAATCCCTGGTACCAAAAAAGAAAAAAAGAAAAGTAAAGTCAATGAAGTAACTATGATTACCAAGTCAAAACAATTGTTAGCTTTAGGAAATGAAAGGTAACTGTGACCGGAAAGAGGAATGTGAAGAGCTTCTGAGGCACTAGTAATGCTCCCTTGACAAGGATGATGGCTAAATTCATATTTGTTTATAAGAACTTGGTTAAGTTATATATTTATATTTTATGTACTTTTCTGTATGTGAGATTATGACAACAAAAAGTTGTTTAAAAATTATTCTTGACTGTCGAAGACCTTTAGACAATTTATTTTACCCTCACAGTTTTCTGTAACTTGACTTGGATGTGGAAACACTCAGAAACATATTTTACATTTAATACTATAGTTCTCAATGTACTAATGCTTTTTCATTTTTCCTACAAAATGGCCTCAAAAGAAAGACTTATTTTTTAAATCTGATGTTTACATTCAAGACATAAGAAAGCAAAAGACAATGTAGAAGGAAAGAATACAATAGATCCAAGGTTGAAAATTGGCAAGACATGACTAAATCTACAAGGTACCAAAATTGATGATTCACTTCTATACAATTCTATTCAATTATTTCAAAAGTCCAATTATACTAGCTATCCATTAATCTGGTTTTATTAAGTGAAGTCAAATTATGTTAAGAAATTAATAAATTTCAACAATCCTTCAAATGTAAATCAAACCAAAACCATGGGACAATTTACACATTCACTTATTTAGCATAGCTCAAAAAGTTTTAAAATACCTGTATCTTCTCCCACAAGTGTGATACACACACAGCTAGGTAGGCAAAAATGCCATATATTAGTATACGACTCATAAAACTCAGAAAAGTTGCCAAAGGAGTAACAGGCAAGGGGAAAGAATTAAATTAGTCAGATCCCCAACAAAAAATAACAGCTTGAAGACTAGGGATGCAGCTCACATGTGTTTAGCATGTGCAAGGCTTTGGATTCAATCCTCAGCATCAAAAAAAGAAAAGAAAAAAGAAAAAGAATAACAGCTTAAAGTTGGAAAGAGGCAAACTGAGGTAGGAGGGGGAAAAAAGGCTGGTTTAAAAAAAAGAGAATGGTGGTTATGTAACTCTGTGAATATACAGAAACCACTGAATTGTACACTTCAAGTGGGTGAATTGTAAGTAACAACAAAGTTGTTTCCACAAAATGGAGAAGTAAAAATGGAGAATTTAAAAAACACGATAATTCAGTGTGATGTGAGGGGAAAAGGATAAAGGCAAACATAAACTGAAGAGCTGGGCTGACAGTACTACAAATCCACAGTCTTTCACAAGTTCTGAAATCTAATAAATACTGCAAACTCAGTTTTCTGTTAACTTGAATGGCAGAGAAACCTAACCAAATCTGTACTCGGCAGCACAATATACTCAGAACTGACATTAGATTGCATAGAATCCTTCTTAATTTTTATTAAATCTTCTTATTTTTAAGTCATGATTCGGTGAAGAAATACTAATATGTTTGACTATGACATGCTGCCCCAAACTCGATAGGAGTTTTGTGACTAGGTATATGCATTATATTCTCTTCCTAAAACCCAAAAGTCTGAATTCCAAGACATACTAATTATAAGAAACTTGGTATGGGATTATGGACCTATAGTAGTAAAGGTAGAAAAGAAAGAATAAGAGGAAATCACAAGGTAAAAAGGTGATGATGGGGCCTAAAATGTGAAACTAAAGGTGGAAGGACAAGGCAGAGAATTAACCTAGCTAAAAACCAGAAGGAAATGTCCTAATTTTACCCTCAAAGTTTCCTGAACCTGCACTAGCATTTAATAAACTGAAATCATGTACTAATTCATGTTAAGAAAAAGCAACACACATTTAGCGGTAAAAATTTAATAAAATTCAATAAGGCAAAGCTCCTCAAAAACCTTTAAGTCAATGTTCCTTTTAACAGAAAATAAAAAGTTGTGATCTCCATTTACAAGTAACAAAGATGACAAGCAAAAATGCTACGAAAGAAACTGACCAATGTAAAGGCAAAAGGAAAGAAAAATGGTAGGAATTCAATAAAAATTCAAGTGCCTTACTTTTCTAATTCTTCAGGATCAAATTTCCACCAAGTTTCAGGTTCATGAAACTCTACTCTGTATCCTTTTCCTATGGCCTACAAAAAGGAAAGGAAGAAAAAACCCAGAGAATAGTTCTTAAAGTAAAAAAGAAAGCAGACAGATAAAAATTTCATTTAGACAATATCTCTAAATTTACTCAACCAAGAAAAATGCTACTTTGTAAAATAATATGGTTTATAAAAATTTATAAGACTACTCAACTGGACCAATTCCAATTACCATCCTGGAAAACTAACAAGACAAGCATATTCCGTCATAAGCAAAATCCGCAATTTCTCAAAAACTAAGCAAACCAACAAACCTCTTTAGAAAACTAAGAAAAGTATTTTAATAATAAAGATCAACTTAACTTAAATTTCAGAATATGAAAAACTGACAAGAGTTTAAAAAAAAAACTCTCTCATATCTCATATTTACCATTTCCACATAAGGTTTCATTTCCCAAGCTTGTGTATTAGTGTTGTCTATTATAACTGGAGATCTCCCCTGATCAATAGCTTGTTTTGCTGAAATGAAAAATAAATTAAAAAAACAAAAAACAGAAATATTAGGTTAAAATACATAAGTAAAACAAAATTTAAATTCTCATTAATAAAAAATACCACATCTCTGTATGTAGAATCAAAATTGCATAATTTCTCAAGACAGTGCCATGAAAAAACAAGGACACACTAGTAAAGGGAATTAAGAGATATAACCACATGTCAGGTGTATTCTCATGACTGGATGCTGGTTTTGACAAACTGGCTATAAATAACATTTGGAGGGCATTTTGTTAACTTACAATTAATGAAGCCTTCAGTCCACAGCTAACTTTCATTTACAGGAAATACAGAAAACAACTGATACGGACTGAGTATGAGAATAAGTGAAAATTTACTATCACAGGAAGATAGAAATTATTAAATGAAAACACCAAGTTATAAGACAATAGTTGCATATTATCTTAAATGGGTCAAAATACAGGAAGAGAAGGAAAATCTACTAAGATGTTACAAATATTTATCTATTGGCAGTGAGATTATTTACACTTTATCTGTATTTTCTAATTTTCTACAATGTTGCCAATAATGCCTCTGAAATAAGAAAGACATATTTAAAAAGTCATTATCATTACTTTCCAACATAACTTTATATAACAGGTAGCTAAATACCGTAGTTCAACTGATTTTGTGGATTTCTTAAGACTATTATTTTCAAACAGGGAGTTGAGGTAGAATGAAACTTTTCTAAATCAGATCTCCCTATTCTAAAGCCATGAAGTGAGAATCACTGTCACAGAAAGCTACTTTCAACAACCTCAGGTACATCAAACCAAAAATAAATAAATCAGTCAGAAGCTGGACACAGTGGTGCCTGTAATCCCAGCACTTTGGGAGGCTGAGACAGTAGAATCACAAGTTCAAAGCCAGCCTCAGCAATAGCGAGGTGCTAAGCAACTCAGTGAGACCCTGTCTCTACATAAAACACAAAATAGGGCTGGCTGGGGATGTGGCTCAGCGGTTGAGTACCCCTGAGGCAATCCCCGGCATAAATAAATAAACAAATAAATAAAAATGAACTTCCAATAAAATTTAAAAGACTAAGGCAAAATGCAAGGATATGAAAGTTTTCTTGAGACTCAGAATTTAGACCACTAAGTTCAGCATAATGAAAACATTTAAATAGGGGCTGGGGTTATGGCGCAGTGGTAGCGTGCTCGCCTAGCACGCGGGAGGCACTGGGTTCGATCCTCAGCACCACATAAAAATAAAATAAAGATATTAAAAAAAAAGAAAACATTTAAATAAAAGTCTAGGGCAGACAGAATTCTAAAGGTTAACGAGTAATGACTATGGTGGAATACATATTTGGAAGATATTTCTAAATACCAAAAGAAATTTAGAAGGGGGGCTGGGATTGTAGCTCAGCGGTAGAGCGCTTGCCTCGCATGCGTGAGGCCCTGGGTTCGATCCTCAGCACCACATACAAAGCAATAAAATAAAGACATTGTGTCCATCTACAACTAAAAAAATATTTAAAAAAAAGAAAAAGAAATTTAGAAGGCATTATCATCTGTTAGTGCTGGCTTGGGACTAGCACCAAGATGCTATCATCTCCCAGTGCTTCATCTCCAATCATAAACAATGTTCAAATCTTCCACTTAAAAAATATTAAGTTTCCTAATGTCTGAAGTTAGACTTAAACATACAAGGAGTTACATTCAAAAACAGCGTATTCAGCCCGATGCGGTGGCTCACGCTTGTAATCCCTGCACTTTGGGAGGCTGAGACAGGAGAATTCCGAGTTCAAAGCCAGCCTCAGCAATGGCGAGGCGCTAAGCAACTCAGTGAGACCCTGTCTCTACATAAAACACAAAATAGGGCTGGGGATGTGGCTCAGTGGTCGAGTACTCCTGAGTTCAATCCCTGGTACCCAAAAAAAAATAGTGTATTCACTAAATAGATTTCTGACTTGGGAGTAGACAAATCATAATCATCTACTTTCCATGAATAATCATAATCCAATATTATAGTCCAGTGTACTCCATGAAATTAGAGCACCTAAGTAAATGTTTGCTAACCAAATAACAAGATGAGTGTTCTTCAACAAATTAACTACCATACCCTAAGAAAGAGAAACATGACACTTTGAAGATGTATTCAATTTATAAGTGTTCTAAGTATCAATTCTTGGAATAAATAGGAGGAAAACAGATTCTCCCAGAATGGCACCTGGTATTTAAATTTATTCAATAAATATTTGTCAAAAAGGGTAACTTTACCCAAATAATAGGCTATGCTTACAACTTTCAAATTGTCTAACAATTGCCAGATAGAAAAGGTAAATATTACAGCTGGGCGCGGTGGCGCAAGCCTGTAATCCCAGCACTTAGGGAGGCTGAGACAGGAGAATCGCAAGTTCAAGGCCAGCCTCAGCAACAGCGAGGTGCTAAGCAACTCAGTGAGACCCCGTCTCTACATAAAACACAAAATAGGGCTGGGGATGTGACTTAGTGGTCAAGTGCCCCTGAGTTCAATCCTCAGTACCAAAAAAAAAAAAGGGAAAAGAAAGAAAAGGTAAAAATTACCTTGAAAAAGACCATATTTGTTACACTGATGATAAAACCAGTAGTTTATTCAGACACCATTATTAAATTCAGCAGGTGTAATTAGCATAATTCACATGGCATAAAAATTTTAATATTCTACCTTAGTATTGCAAAGAGAAAAAAAGTTCCATACAAACCTCCCAGTCCACCAAACATACACTAGCTCTACCCACTATCTTTACTCATTCCATTTATAGCCTAATCTTTCTCCCCCTTTATTTGATTTGGGCAATAATATTCAATCACATTAAACAAATAAAAAAAGAATTAAAAAAAGAATTAAAATTTTTAGATTTTACACCACTGTCTAGATTTGGAGAAATCCTAGAAAGTCATAAAACCAATACCACTGTCTAGATTTGGAGAAATCCTAGAAAGTCATAAAACCAATACATGCTGAGTATCTCTTATGTGAAATGCTTGGGACCACAAGTATTTCAGATTTCAAGAGTTTTTCAGATATTGAAATATTTGCACAGACTTTATATGATAAGCATCCCCAAAATAACTTAATATCCAAAATGCTCTAATATCTGAAACTTTTTGAATGCTGAAATGATGCTCAAAAAAGTTTCAGATTTTGGAGCATTTTGGATTTCAGATTTTTAGATTAGGAATGCTCAAATGTATTTGTCAGTCAAACTTACTTGACATTTAAACATTACAATGAAACCATGAACTGAACAGAGAGAAAACTTTAACTCAAAATATCTTCACTGAAATTCCTTATTCTAAAAATCAATAATCCAAAAAAATCACTCATACTGTTTTTCCTATATATACTATAATTATGGCCCACCCTAGTTGGTTACTTTAGTTGAAAGGAAGTTCCTCATTTCAGAAGAATTCTAATTACTATATATGAAAGGAACAATAGAACTAGAAAATCAATGTTTTGCAACTCTTGCCTGATTTAGAAAATAAGGTTGATAAGAAACTTGATAATGAAGAGAACAGGCTGTTCCTTTGAACTATTGATCAATTTTACCATCACTAAGAGTGCAACAACCAAATACATACTTTTAAAAAAAAAAAGAAAAAAAAAAAAAAGCTGAACCTAATCAAGACTCCAGTATAGAGCTATTTCCACTTACAGAAAATAGAGGAGAAAGAGGTGCAAATTAAATGGCTACCATGACAACTACATTCTAGAGGAGCTGGGGTTGTAGCTTGGGCTGGGCTTGTAGCTCAATGATAGAGTGCTTGCCTAGCATGTGTGAGGCATTGAGTTCAATTCTCAGCACAATATATAAACAAATAAAAAATAAAGGTCCAACGATAATGAAAAAAAAAAAATCTATAGGGCAAACAACCCAGTTTCTATAATAATGGCATGAGGGTTAAAGAGAAGAAACTACATAGATTAACATAATTAAAAGAAACATAAAACCCAATCTATTGAGGGCCTTATTTAAATCCTGATTCAAACAAAACTCTAAGAAGATTGACTTGAAATACATAAAGTATGATGTATAGAATTTGCTTTTAAATACTTCAGCAAATTAAAAAAAGGAAAAGAGAGTGGTAAAAACAAAAAAGATAGGTAAAACCCATATATCAAAATCTTGATAACATAAATCTGGGTGATTGGTATATGAGATTCATCATACCCAAAACACTCTGGGTTCAAAATTTTTTTATAATAAAAGTTATTTGTTTAATCATCAATGCATTCATCTTTTAAAAAAAATAACTTCTAGTGCCTGAATTTACTTTCATAATTCTAGATCAAGGGTTTTCAATTCTGACTATACATTAGAATCACCTGAATAACTTCCAAAAAAAGGGAAAAAATACTAATGCTTAAGTCCCAGCCTATGTCAACTAAGCCAGAATCACTGTGGATGAGGCCCAGTGATAAACTGTTGTTGTTGCTGTTGTTGTTTTATGAGGTTCCCCAAGTGATTCACATGTGAAGCCTTGGTTAAGAACCATGATGAAAAGAAATTGATCCATGTCCTCTAAAAAATTTATTAAGTAGGCATCTTTTAGAGCACTATCAGTAAGAAAAACCTTTCCCTCCCCAGTGCTGGGGATTAAACCAGGGCCTCAAGCCATACTAGGCAAGTACACTACCACTGAGTCACATACCTAGCCTGAGAAATACTTTTAATATTCATGGGTATTTTAGTAAAATTTAGAAAACATTAGCACTATTCTCAGAAAATAACTTTTAGAATGTATATCAATAGTATCAGAGTTTTTTAAATTAGTAAGACCTAAAATAAAGCCTATCAAAATATCCCATATCTCTATTATTTTATCAGCTTATATTAGTACACTACAGTTTACAAAATGTTTTATCTAAATTCAGTTTACAAAATGTTTTATCTAAATTCTCTGCTTTTCACAACTACCTTCATCAGGTAGGACAAGTATAATTATCATCACCTCTTATAGAAGAAGAAACTGGATCTCAGAGCTATTTAAAATGCTTGCCAAAGTTATTTAGCTGGTAAAAGTCTAAATCAAGAATAAAACCTAGGGGGCTGGGACTGTAGCTCAGCGGTAGAGCGCTTGCCTCGCATGCGTGAGGCCCTGGATTCGATCCTCAGCACCACATACAAAGCAGTAAAATAAAGACATTTTGTCCATCTACAACTAAAAAAATATTTAAAAAAAAAAAAGAATAAAACCTAGGTCTTCTGACTCCTACTCAAATATTCTATCCCAGGAGACTTGGCCCAAAACAAACCTCTGTTCTGGTTCCAGTCATGGGCATCACCAAGTTGATTAACATTATACCTGTACCCATCTTGATGGTGAAAATAGTCATCAGTGCTGAACACAATGCCATCACGACTCTGACCAAGCAGAATTCTGTTAATAAAAGAAATCATAAAGGTGCCATTTATAAAATCTATAACCACCACAAAGAAACTGCACAGGAAAGGTTTTTAAACAAATTTATGGTACTTACCCTTAACTATATTTCAAAGAACAGCATAGAAGCTGAACAACCTCAATAAGCTTTCAAATTTCAAACATCAATTCATACTTTAATCTACACAATCACAGTTAATATCAAACGTTTTAAATTAATATTTGTACTGCAACTTTTCAAAAACACTGTTCATGCAACATCAAAACAGTGTCAATTATTATTCATGTTTTAACTTCACTGAACTTGTCTTGGGTGTCCAAAAACTGCCTCAATTTAGTACAACCTAAAAAGGAAGTAGGATTAAGCCAGTAATTTATCTGGGAAGAGCTGTATTAGACCAAAGAAAGCTCTGATAAACTTAATACTCATGAAACACAAATATAATCTGACTCAGAAGTGAGAGTCAGAAATAGCCTGAGATGTAAGATTGTGAAACAACCTATGAACTTACTGAATACAATATTTAATGATTAAAGTACAAAAATCAATGAAATTGCTAAATGAAATTAATCATTAAACACTAAACATGAAATAAATTCTCAGATAGGTCAATGATAATCAAACTTTGTTTTGGAAATGATACCACCTTAAATTTCCAAGCACAGTGAGATTAACACAAATTAAGAGTTTCAGAGAATTCTTACAACCAATGACTCAATAAAGATTTAGAGAGTGCAAAGGGAAACCGTAGCAAGACTACAAACTTAATCCAACAAGAACAAAAAGTATTTTGTTGCTTTCACTAGTCAACTATTACACAATTAATTGAGTTCATTCTAAAACTGTGAAGGAGTGTGGGAAGTAGGAGGGAAGTAGATGGTGGAAGGGGCTGAGAGTAAAAAGATTATTATCCTGGGATGATTCAAGAATATGTACTTCCTACTAAATAGTAGGAAGGATTCAACTATCTAGATGACAAATGTCATCTCTCCTTCCCACAGCTCATGATAAAAACATACATATTTTATAATAAAAGTAAATCACTTGTATCAAAATTAAAAGATTTTAAATGTGAATTTCCACTTATAGAATCAGAGTTCAAATTACTTCAGACAACTAAATGAAAGTTCATGATTTGGGTTGTTTGCTTCTTTGGAAGACGTAGGTTGTATTTTTTTTTAAGCAGCCATGATTTCCCCCAAATATTTCTAATATATTTGGCATCATATTTGCTTATATAGCTAGTCTAGAATATAACAATTTCATAATATTAGCATTCTAAACCAGAGCTCACCCAAAAAGAGATTTCTATTACTTTATTAGCAGATGATTTTTAAGACACTAATAATAAATACATGACTATACTATTTTTATATAGTATATGGTTTTATTTATTTATTTATTTTGGTGCCAGGGATTGAACCCAGGGGCACTTACCTACTGAGCCACATCCCCAGACTGTTTTTTGTATTTTATTTAGACACAAGGTCTCCCTGATCTGCTTAGGGCCTCACTAAATTGCTGAGGCATGCGCCCCCTTGCCCAGCTCCAAGAAATGATTTAAATTCTCCAAATAATAACAATTAAAAAGAAGGTGGGAGAACACAGTAAATTTTTTTTTCCATTAAATCGGGTCAATTAAACATGAAGAAACCTCTATAAAGATCTTCTTCTTAAATACAAATCACAAATAGAGTAAGTTGAACTTGGACTTTTTCTTCCAGATAGCACAGATTATGCACCTTTTTCAAATATATCTCAAACTATGAAGATTTTAAAAACTTCAAAAAACAACATATGAACCTAGAAATATCTGATGTCATCTAACCTCCTCCCCAAAATTACTTAAGAACATGAGTATTTTCAAAATTCTTACAATCAGGCTATGTTGGAAATTCTCTCAAAGTTTGATGAGGTACTAAAATTGATTCTCAAAATGTTAAAATTTGGAACTTTGAATAAGTCAAATATCTAATTTTTTAAAAAAATCAGATCTAGGCCCAGGGGCCACTTGATTCATAGATTTTCAAAATAACAGCTCTCTTTTTGAAAATGTATTATGTGCCAAATATCTATGACCTAATCTAATCCTCAAAACCCTGCCAATTTGATATTAAACAAATATCAATCCAGGAAAGAATGACTTCAGACCTTAGGCCACCAGGGTTACAAAGATGGTAGAGACAAAAGATTCTCTGTCCCCCAAACAAATGGCCTATAGGCATTCTTGCCTCCTGGTATTCAAACCTTGTTAAATCCCTCCCTGGAGGAGTGGCTAGATTTAGTCACTACCTCCTAAAGAACTGAATATGGCACTTCCAAAATAACAAAACAAACAAAAAACCCACTTTTATCTTAAAACTCCAGCTTGTATGCTTGTTTTCTCACTTGGAAAGAAATCAACTATCACATGAACCCAGAGAAATCCCAAAAGCAAAACAGAGAAACCTGCAGCCTCCAGCAAGCAAGTAATTGAGGTCCTCAATCCAAGACAGTTCATAAGAAACTGTCCTGTCAAATATTTGGGAGAGCTCTTTGAATCAGATGGTCCCCAAGTCAAGCCTTGAGCCAAGAAAAGAGCCCTAGCCAACAAATACCTTGATTTCAGTATTGTTGGAGACCTTGAACCACAGGCACCCACCTAACCATCCCTAGATTCCAGACCTATGGAAACTGTGATACAATAAAAGTGTACTGCATGGTCATGAATAACTAATGCACTCTGTGCTTGTAATTTCTTGCTTAAGTAAGGAACCCTGTTCCCCTCACCAAAAGACCTACCTATAAGAATTCATTTTCATAGCTTTTTAAAAAGTTTCTAACAACTAGACATTATTTTTAATACATTCATATGCATTTAAAATTGGAAGTCATTGGGCTGGGGTTATGGCGCAGTGGTAGCGTGCTCGCCTAGCACGTGTGAGGCACTGGGTTCGATCCTCAGCACCACATAAAAATAAAATAAAGATATTCTGTCCACCTACAACTAAAAAATAAAAATAAATAAATAAATAATAAATAAATAAAATTGGAAGTCATTTAAAAAAACCACTAAGTAACACTGACACTTCACAAACCCTTTTACCTCTCTATTTACTGAGCAGCTGTGCACACCACCCCTAGTCCAAGACCACTTTACCTTGGCATTTCATCACCTAATTCCCTTGAATTAAGAATAAAGAGGGCTGGGATTGTAGCTCAGCGGTAGAGCGCTTGCCTCGCATGCGTGAGGCCCTGGGTTTGATCCTCAGCACCACATACAAACCAATAAAATAAAGACATTGTGTCCAAAAAAAAAAAATTTAAAAAAAAAAAAAAAAAGAATAAAGAGACTACATGAGGAAACATAAATCTTTCCTTTGGAATTAAACAGATCTCCATCCTCCAAAAGAAAGGTGAGAAAAAAATCTTTTCCATCTCTCTTTATAGCAGTTAGTTCCTATGGCTGCTATAACAAATTACCACACACTCGGTGGCTTAAAACAAGAGGCATTTGACAGGCAGGGTGGTGCATCCCAGTAATCAATCCCAAATGCCTATAATCCTAGCTACTCAGGAGGATCCAAATTCAAGGGCAGCCTGGACAATTTTGTAAGATCCTGTCTCAAGATAAAATTAAAAGGGCTGGGCTGTAGCTCAGAGGTCGAATACTTGAGAACCATGTTCAATCCTCAGTACCACAAAATTAACAAACAAAAAAATCCAGAAATTTATTAACTTACAGTTCTGAAGGTCAGTAACCATTTTAGCACACTTTCACTGTGCTAAATAAACAAGGTGTAGACCAGAGAATGTTTTTCTTTTCTAGCTTCTAAAGGTTAGCAAACCTTGTCTTGTGTATCCTTTTGTCATAAGTACAAAGCCAGCAATGCAGTATCTTTTACTTCTGTCCTTAAAATCTTGTCTGACTCTTATCCTCCTGCCTCCCCTACATTAACAACCTTTGTGATTACAGTGGGCCAAGCCAAATAACCCAGGATAACTGCTTCATTGCAAAACCTTTAACTTCACATCCACAAAGTTCCTCAGTAATGTATGCACAGATTTTAGAGACTGGACATGGGCATCTTTGGAAACTTATCACAGTAAATATCCATAATAGTTTTTTTTTAATTTTTCTTTTTAGTTGTTGATGGACCTTTACTTTTTTCATTTATTTATATGCGATGCTAAGAATCGAACCCAGGGCCTCACATATGCAAGGCAAGTGCTCTGCCACTGAACCACAATCCCAGCCCGCATAATAGTTTTTTTTTTAAATAAAGTTTTATTACAACACATCCATGCCCATTTGTGTACCATTGTCTATGACTGCTTTCTTTTTTTTTTTTAAATGTATTTTCTTTGTTTGTTTGTGGGTTTTTTTTGGTACTGGGGCTTGAACTCAGGGGTACTCGACCACTGAGCCACATCCCCAGCCCTATTTTGTGTTTTATGTAGAGACACGGTCTCACTGAGTTGCTTAGTGCCTTGCCATTGCTGAGGCTGGCTGTGAACTTGCGATTCTCCTGTCTCAACCTCCCTAAGTGCTGGGATTACAGGCTTGCGCCACCGTGCCTGGCTTGTTTTAAATATGTATTTTTAATTGTAGATGGACACAATTTTATTTATTTTCATGTGGTGCTAAGGATCGAACCCAGTGCCTCACATGTGCGAGGTAAGCACTCTACCACTGAGCTACAACTCCAGCCCTTCCATAATAGGTTTTAAAAAACAGACAACAAAAACCTATTCTCTTGCGTCTTCTCACTTTTCATTTCTTGGCTGGTAAAAAAAAAAAAGAGCCCACTGTTTTACTTCTGTCCAAACTCAAATTATTTTTTTAAAAAATTTCAATTTCCTCCAATTTTTTAACTTTTATTTATCTATCTAGAAGTTATTTTTGTGAATGATCTAAGACAGGTTTTAAGTATTGTCTTCCAAACTCATAGTGAAATATCCAACTACTATTGAACATTTTTCCCTATTGATATAAAATGTCATTTCAACATATGCTACATTCTCTATATGTAGGTTTCTGAATCTCTAATTTTTTTGTCTATTCTTTTGCCATTTTTGCAATTGTAATTAATTATATTTTTTAAATACATTGATAGATGATGGGATCTCTCATCATTTTTTTCAAATTGCCCTTGTAACATACCAAAGGAACTTTAGAATGGCTTATCAAAATAAATACAATATTTTTTTGAGATTTTGAAAGTTTCACTGGATTTATAAATCAATTAAGGGATATTTAACATCTACACTCTATTGGGTTGTTCCACTTTATTGTGTTGTCTTACACATAAACGTGCTATGACCAAACTATTATACAGCTAGTTCTCTAAATCCATAGCTGCAGATTCAACTTATCAGTGGTGGCAAGTATACTTTAAACCTGTTAGGTTTCTGGACTGAGGATGTAGCTCAGTGGAAGAGCACTTTATCATAGGTTCACACACACACCTGCAAAAATGTTACATTATAGCTGATGTGTACTATCTGTTTAGGCCTAAGATATCTGTATTGCTCCGGTTCCCACTTTTTTTTTTCTGACATTATTCCCTAAACAATTTACATAGCATTTACATTGAATTATCTATTACTAGTCATCTAGAGATGATTTAAAGTATGCTTAAGTGCATAAGTCATATACAAATACTACATCATTTTATACAAGGGGCTTAAGCATCCAAGGAGTTTGGCATCTGCAGCAGGTACCAGAACCAATCCCTTACAAACACCAAGGAACAACTGTATAGCTGAATACCTCTCCCAGAATCATTAATAAAGATATCTTGAGTACTTACCACATAGATATTAGTGTGGTTTGTGAAAAAATAGGGGGCTTTAGGAGTTAATTCCGGACTTCTAAAGTTCCAGTGCTAGCACTTACAAGACAATGTGAACTGGGAAAAATATACTAGGCCATTCTGTATCCTCATCTATAAAATGAGAAATTAATATCCACCTCTTCTGAGGAGAGTACATCTGCATTATTGGGCACTCAACAAACAGGCATTATAGCCATGCCTGGCTTTCTGCATACAATCTAAAGAACTAGATCTAAAAGTATATTAATATGATTATAATTTACCTTAAAATACTTTAGCAAGACACTGTGAGATCTCCATCCTAATCATAAGTCAAGAAATCATATCCTGGGTGGTCTTGCTAGCTAAGCACACAGGCAACAAGAAGGGGCTATATAAGTTACTCCAAGTGTTTCAACTACTTCTTATCTCTGATCAGCTCCAGACATGTTACTAATAATGAAATTAATGGCTTTTTTTTTTTTTTGGCAGGAGGGTACCAGGAATGGAACTCAGGGGCACTCAGCCAATGAGTCACATCCCCCGCGCTATTTTGTGTGGGGTTTTTTTGTTTTGTTTTGTTTTTTAATTTAGAGAGAGGGTCTCACTGACTTGCTTAGTGCCTCACTTTTGCTGAGGCTGGCTCTGAACTGGCAATCCTCCTTCCTCAGCCTCCTGAGATGCTGGGACTGTAGGTATATACCACCGCACTCAGCCTAATGGTTTGCATTTGAAAATATACTTTCACTGGTAAAATTTGTAGAGTACAAGATGAGGACTAACTACAACATTGTAAACCCCCCTGCCCTGCCTCCTCGCATAGAGGATAAGAATCTAGTAAAATATGTAGTCCATTTCCCTGCGAACAGCTCCCAAAATTTGATCTCTTAAGTGGTTCTATGGATCAGAACCCACTGCATCAGAAGATTCTGTTTGCCTGATACCGACTACAATGGTAACAAAATTCTACCTCTAAGCCAGGCGCGGTGGCGCATGCCTGTAATCCCAGCACTTTGGGAGGCTGAGACTGGAGAATCGCGAGTTCAAAGCCAGCCTCAGCAACAGCAATGCGCTAAGCAACTCAGTGAGACCCTGTCTCTACATAAAACACAAAATAGGGCTGGGGATGTGGCTCAGTGGTCAAGTACCCCTGAGTTCAATCCCTGGTTCCAAACAAACAAAAACCTGATAGGAAAGCTGTGGGGAAACAACTAACCTCATCCACTAAAACCAAAATGGTTTATGTCAATTATCAATGAATAAAACGAGAATGCTGTCTCGTGTAACTAACTTATGTTAACTACTGAGTGACAAATGCAAATACTACATAAATTCAGAAGGAAAATTACTGAGGACTGAGATGATAAAGCAAGGCCTCCAAAAGTGCAGGCATTTTAAAGAAACTTTACACAGAATCCTGAGAACAGGGGCTGGAGTTGCGGCTCAGTGGTAGAGCACTTGCCTAGCATGTGTGAGGCACTGGGTTCAATTCTCAGCACCACATATAAATAAATGAATAAAATAAAGGTCCATCAACAACTACAATAATCTTTTTTTTAAAAAAAAAAGAATCCTGAGAAAAAAGGATGATCAAGTCATTATGAGACCTACAGAGGAAAAAAGTATAAGCCCAAGTGCAGAAAAAGATGAAGAAAGAGAAGTGGGTAAGGGCTAAGTAAGGATGGGGACTTGACCACCATCCCAAAAGAATTTGAGCTTTATCCAATAGCCTATACTCATTACCACATATCAAGATTAAACACTTGTGTTTTTATTTAGCACTCCAAATCAGCTTGAATCTGATCTCCCAATTTACACTCTTCTTTCTTCAAAGCTTTTTTTTGAAAGGTAATTCCTACATGAAGCCATTCCTTACCAGAAAACATGGTTTTATATCCAATCCCAAACCAACAACACTTATTTCAAAAGCACTGATCTAAAGAGGTGCTCCTGTCTCTTTAACCAAGCTCCTTGAATTTGGAAGTCAAGTTTAGTACTACATACGCAACAGACATTAAAATGAAGGTGTAGAGAAAAAAACAACACTATTGTTTGATTCCTAATTTTTTTTAACTTCTCCTAAATTAGTCTGAAACTTCCTCCTTTAGCTTATACTCCTTTAAAATGAAAATACAACCTATCTCACAAGCTTTCTACATATGAAAATACACCATAAATTGTAAATCCTGACACAAATGGTACTTATTGGTATTGAACTTCCACTCTTAAATCATATACCTATTCCTCAAATAAATATACATATATAATAATCACTTCTATCATCTCCTACACAATTAGGATACCTTGAAAATTCTATTGAATTACCACTACTTTATTCACATGCAGTTTCAGCAAATTCCAATGTTGTCCTAAACCTAACTTTTCTTTCTTATAGTTCTTTTATACCTATTCCTAGCTAAGTGGTCCTAACTAGCAGGCCCCTTCTGATATTACATCCTAAATCTAGAGAACAGTCAATGTTTATGAAATAACCTCCTGAAGAGTTGAAATTTCCTCTTCTCTACAAAATCTTCCCTACTAAGGTAAAAGGAACCAAAACGTAAATACCAAAATTTAAATTCAAAGGTCACTACTTATAATCTAGAGTAAAATGTCTATATTATAAATTGAAACTCTATTTTTTCAAACTTAAGATTGTTAGATCTTCTTGCAAATAAATATAAAATACAGGTAAAACGTTCCTTGGACTTTTTATCCTCACCCAAAGATATCAAATAAATTTTATCTTTGTCTTTGGCATAAATCCCATACAAAACTGCAAAAAAGGGCTGGGATTGTGGCTCAGTGCTAGAACGCTTGCCTCACATGCGTGAGGCACCGGGTTCGATCCTCAGCACCACATAAAAATAAATAAAATAAAGATATTGTGTCCATCTACAACTAAAAAAATACTAAAAAAAAAAAAACTGCAAAAAATTTGAATTGCTTTCTTTGAGCAATTTTTCACAATTGTACATTAGACTACATCAATGTTCTACTTAAAATGTAAATAAAAGCTGAAATAGTGACACATGTGACCTGGAAAGCTAAGGCAGGAGGATCATAAGTTGGATGCCAGCCTCAGTGACTGAGCAAGGCCCTCAGCAGTTTAGAAAGACCCTGTCTCCAAATAAAAAAAAAAAAGAGCTGGGGATGTAGCTCAGTAGTAAAGAGCCCCTGGGCTCAGTCCTCAGTACCAAAAATACATACATACATACAATGTAAATAAAATCAGGAATTTGAAATGCATTGTAATACAAAAAAAACAAAAACAAAACAAAAAACACCACCAGCTCTCACTCTATTACTTCAGCTAATTCTCACTTCAAATTCCGTGAATTTTTAAAAAACCAAGAGTCTGCTCTGCCAGTCAACAGTATGAACATGACACAGTGCTTAATGCACTAAAAATGCCTTTCCTTGGATTATCTCATTTGGATCTCAAAATAATTCCAGCAAAAAAAAATTAAATGACACTCATTCCATAAACAGATAGTAAAACTTGCCCAAGGTCACAAAATGAAATAATTGAATCAAAGCCCAAATCCAAGTCCAACTTTTCAATAGCTGACTTAAAAGGGAAGGCCAGCAAAGTTCTCAAGTAACATTTACTTTCATTACTCTCACAATTATACATGCTGCATCTATTTTTAAAGCCCTCAGCAGAATATAAATACATATGCCAGATTTCCCTTCCCCTATCCATAAATTGTCAGATTCCATTTTCTAGCATATCAAAAGATTTTCTAATAGTAGAAACACGAAAGCATTTATCATGTTACAAATCATTTATGGTTTTTAAATAACGAATTACCAAGTACTCGCTTGGTATCCTTTACTTACCGAGATAGCGTTGTTTTCCCGGAACCGGGGAGACCTCTTAAAAGAATCAGTAACTTCTGCAATTTATTTAACTTTTCATCTTGAAATTGCTGGTTCACAAACCTGTCCATTCCATTATGCTTGTCCGTAGAAGGATCTTTCCAGCATCCTTCTCTGACTTCATAGAAACTATTACCCACATATCCATCTTGAATACTGCAGCCATTTCTAGAGGGATAAATACTACTGCTATTCTCACTACAGTCATTATATTCATTGTTCTGATCAAAAGTCAAACAATTCCAGTTAACATGACAACTATGTACATCATACCCATTTCGCATATGAGAGTCCTCTTGGGCATGGAAAACATTTGGTGGTGGATTTGGAGGATCACTGAATCGTTGAATATTTAACTGATAGTTAAAACTGGGAAGAGGAGGACCATGGGGTACTAGAAAAGGATGTGCTGATTGCCATTCAGGCCTGAAGGAAGTAAATGAAATATCACAAAATGCAGGAATTACTTGTCCATCACAAGTATATTTGCCTGGCTCACTCTCCCAGTACTGTTGATAACTACAATGTGACTCAAGAGCATTCTTAAGATCTTTATTTTCTTCATCAGATTTTAAGACATCATTATTATAGCCCTGGTAATACGGAATAAGTTGTTCCTGAGAAGGTTCAAGTTCCTTACAACTGACTTCCAAATCATCTTTTTCATTTTCAAGCTCTTCAATTTCTTTGTAAAACTGGGTTAATTCTGTGTCAATCTCTGATTTTTTGGAGTTAAACTTCTGTTTCTCCTCTACTGTTCCCTTGTCATTTATACCATTGAGAGTATCTGCCTTATTCCTCTTTTCATTACATTTCCTTTTCTCAGGAGGTTTGTAAATGGGTCCTATAAATGCCTTACTTGTGCTATATATCTCATCATCTCTGGATACTAAGGAAGGGTTTCCATCCTGTAAAACTTGAGAACCAATGGATTCAGTATCATCTAGTCTATCAAGCACAGGTTTCGGCAAATCTGTATTTTGGGTTTTGTCCTCCTGAAGATAATTATGTCCTCTGGCACCAATGATGGCCGCACGGTCCCGATTATTTCCAGTTTTCTCTTGGATTCTGTGAAAAGAAGCACTACCATGATCAGGGAAAACATAAGCCTCTGCAGTGGACTTCAACTTTTTATAGCATGGTTCATTTGTTAGTTCTTCTCCAGGTCCCAAGAATTTAGCTTCAATTTCACCATAAGGCATCTGAAGAGTGAACACATTATACAATTATTAGCTACTATTTTAAAAATCTTAAGTTTCTTCATAAGCAAAGAATTAAAAAGACATTTAAATTTGTGATAGGATTTAATGGTATCCTATTCCCAAAATATTAGTCAAATTATAATTTTATAACCACTTATTTAATGTTATAGTGATTTATAAAAGAGTGTCTCATTAAAGGTTAAGTATGTATTTAAAAAAAAAACATAACCTATCTTTAAATTATCCATTTATGAATTTAGAGAGCTTAAGATTTAGGTTTGGAAAAATAGAATCAATAAAATATCTTTATGGCATACATATACAAGAGCTTATTTAGAAAGACAATAAAACTGCATGCTCATAATCCCAGCCGCTCAAAGGCTGAGGCAGGAGGAGTTCGAGTTCAAAGCCAGCCTCAGCAAAAAGCCAGGTGCTAAGCAACTGACTGTGACCTTGTCTCTAAATAAAATACAAAATAGGGCTGGGGATGTGGCTCTGTGGTCGAGTTCCCGAGTTCAATCCCTGGTAAACAAAAAAACTGGCAACCAAACTGACATTTATATCCTGTTTAAAAAGCACTATGCCTTTTGATGTATACAGCTCCAGCTTCCAAACCTCAATCACATTTCTTTAGCATCCAAACGTTAGATTAACTGGTTTTGGGGGGAAGTTCTCCTGTGGGTAGTGTTAAAATTGTTCCCTGATGGGTGTAGGATGGTAACTGAAAGGGGGGGGGGAGTGTAACTTCAGTTGCCTGGCACTGATGATGACGCAAATATATTATGCTTAGAAAAGAAATCTGATAACTCCCCAAATTCAAAGTGTTTCCTTTCCAGTTAGTTGGTCTATCTCAAAAATAAACTTTGCTTCTTTTGAAATGTATTCGGAACCCAAAAGTCTGTTTTGCTCCGTATATCTCTGGTGTTCCTCAGTAAAGAGAGAATAAGTAAAAGGCAAAAAAGCTGAACAAGAGAATGGAAGGGGCAGGCCAGGGAGGCTGAAAAAAGCTACAAAATGTGGAGAACGCAATCCTCGCGGAAACAAGCTCCCGCCCCGCCCCGCGCCGCCCTTCGGCCACTTCTCAGCTTCTTTTCCTCATTCAAAACGTCAGAAAAGTCCGGAGAAAGAGTAAGAGGGTTGCAAGAAGAGCGTGGCCCATTCACAACCTAGGCCCCGGTCCCATGGCCTCCTGACCTCCAAAAAGAGCTGTCTGGCCCAAAGCGCGTCCCCCAGTTCCTTTGCTCCAAAGACAAGTTCAGGTACTGCTTAGGAATTCTGGAGGTCTCTGAAGCTCAAGTTCACTCCAGACTTCTACGTTAACAGTTAACCTAAAGGGCCCGGGCAACCCCAGTCGCTAATCGCAAAAGGAACAACCAAAAAAAAGCACCCCAAAACAAAAAACGCCACCAAGCCAACCTCATCTAAAATGGGGTGTCCACTTACTTTATTCTACAGCTCTGAATGGACCTTTACCTCCCCCCCAAAAAAACTCCTCCTACAGAGACGAACCTTTATGAAGGTGAAAGAAACGCTGAGACACCGCCAAAAACCAGAAAGCTGACGGAACTAAAGGCCCCGCCGTCAGGATAAGGGGCAGCAAGCCACACCTCCGTACGCAAGATGGCGGCCACCGCACGGTTACCCAGACAGGAATTACAGATCCCCTCCAGGCATTGTGGGAATTGAAGTCCGGCATTCGCACAGATGCTCCGAACCTCACTGCACAGAGACTCGGTCTCCCAGAATCCTTCGCGAGACATACGCACAGGGCGTCAACACACATAGACCGGAAGGAGTTCTTACATCTGGCACTGGGAAGTTATTTGGAAACACTAACTTTGGCTGAAAAAAAAAAAGCAGTTAGGCGCACTGGCATTCACCCCAGAAGGAAAAGAAGTTTTCCCATTAAAGGAGTCAGTATGTGAAAAACACTTAGAACAGCGAGCTTCTGGTAATAATAAACGCTATATAAGTGTTTGTTAAATTAAAAATAAATTCGAAAAACTGACAATCCTCCATTGAGGAACGCTTTTCTCTTCCTGCCACTTCCCACTCCCGCTAGACTGCCCTCAATGCCTATTCCCATTATTTTGGGTCCCTACAAGATAAACTAATCTTTTCATATTTAAATAATTCTTTCTGGGTCCCAGAACGATAATACTACATTTGGTTATTTAACGCCTTTGTGACCAAGCCAGCTCACCAAAGCTATCTCTCTCTTTGCAAAGAAATTTTCTCAAATACAAATTCCCACTAAAACGTTTTTTTTCTTATGATTAGATACAAATTATGCGTCCTCCTTTGAAACAACCACATAAGTGAGACTGTAGCCTTCTCAGTATTACATCCAGAGTCAAAGAATGTCTGTCCATTATAGGGTGATACTAATCTTTATTACCCCACCAATGTGTTGTCTAGTTCCTCCAACTTAATATTTTCCCCTTGCAACAAATAAACAATCTGATTAATACCAAACGTCCAACTTCTAATCAAGATTTGCCTTATGGTTTAGATTCCTTTGATGATTCTCTCTGCTGCTGATCTCATCATGATGGTTACAAGATGTTGCTTTTCTTTTCCCAATTCCTTCAAGCCCTCCACATTCATCAACTCAGGTGCTGCTACAGTGACAAGCTTTGTGTGCTAGTTAGCTGTTCGTGGCTGTAACCAAAATATCTGACAATAACAACTTAAAGGAGGAAAGATTTATTTGGACTTAGTTTCAGTCTATGATGGACCGACTCCATTGTTTTGGGCCTGAGGTGACCCAGAACATCATAATGGAAGATTATGGCAAAGGAAAGCTATCAGCCAGTGACATCCAGGAAGAGGATGGAGGGAGGGAAGTAGGGGATAGTGGGGACAGGGACAGGCCAGGAATAAGACATAATCCCAAAGGGGATGGCCCAAGTGACCTTCCTCCAACCATGCTCCACATGCCCAAAATTTTCACCATCTCACAGTAGCGCATTCAAATTATAGTCCATCAAATGGATTAATCCACTGATGTGGCCATTCTTGCCTCATTTTTAACCTTAGAGGAAATAATTTTTAGTGTTTCTCCATTATCTAAAATCTGACTATTTATTTTATAATGTTAGAAAGCATACACCCATTCATATTAATATTATCTAATACTAAGCCATCCTTCTTCTTTGCATAAATCTTACTTATTCATATTAATTAGAACTGGAGATCATTCATAATATTTAGGATTTTTGTATTAATATTTGTATACGATATTGGTCTATAATTACTACTTTTATATCATGTCTTAATCAGGTTTAGGTGTCAATTTTATGCTTGCTTTGGTAAACTCTCCCAATACTATATGGGCTTTGTGCTTTTATTTGGAGTATTTCTTTGACAACATTTTTTTTTCTCCTCTATGGAAACTGGTAATTTAAGCTTTCTGTCTTTATAAGCTCAATTTTGGGAAACTATTTTTCCTGTTAAATTAGTTCATCTAAGTTTTCAAAGTTATTGGTATATGAAAGCATAATGTAATTTCTTTTGATGTATATTAAAATAATTTCTTTGGTATCAATAGTTATTCTGCCTTATGATTTCTTTTTTTGGTACCAGGGATTGAACTCGGGAGCACTTGACCACTGAGCCACATCCTCAGCCCTATTTTGTATTTTATTTAGAGACAGGGTCTCACTGAGTTGCTTAACACCTCCCTTTTGCTGAGGCTGCTTTGAACTCCTGATCCTCCTGCCTCAGCCTCCCAAGCCACTGGGATTACAAGAATGTACCACCATACCCAGCATCATTTCTTGTTATATATTTGTGTTCGCTCTCTCTTTTTCTTGATTTACTAGCCATAGATTTGTCTATTTTGTTGATTGTTTTTAAAGAACCCAGACTATGGTTTATTAATTCTATCTCTAATTGTATTAACTTGATTTCTGCTTTTTTTATTATTTTCAACTTCAATCTTTCATTTGGTTTACATTGAGGTTCTTTTTAATAGCTTTTTGAACTGGAGATTTAATTAATTTTTTTAATTTTTAAAATGTGTCAATGCAAGCATTTAAAGCTATGAATTATCTTCTGATGATTACTTTAAATAATCACACATATTTCAATGTGTACTGTTTCATGATGATTATTTTTCATTAGCTGTAGTTACTCTTTGCATTTCCTCCTTAGCCAGTTTTTTAATTGAAACTTAAAAGTTCTAGGAAGAAGATTTTTTTAAACTTTCTTTCATTTCTATTTTCATTACAAAATGATCAGATAGTATAGTTTGTAACATTTTTCCATTATGGAACTAATAGACACTTTCTTTGTACCCCAGATATATGATAGATTTTTGTGAATGCTTCACAAGAACTTGTGAAGAAGGTTTCATCTCTTGTTATCAGGGTATACTGTTCAATATATATTTATAAAATAAAACTTGCTGGTTATGTTATTTTGATCCTCTAAGCTTTCTTTTGATCTGAATTATATTGAGAGTGGTATGTTAAAGTCTCCTATTATTTAAATGTTTCATTATTTTTCTACCTCACATCTTGCATCTATTTTGTCTATGGATCTGCACTGATAAAAACATTAAATTCTAAAGGAATTTTTTTTTTTTTTTTTTGGTATTGGAGATTGAACTCAGGGGCACTCGACCACTGAGCCACATCCCCACTCCTGTTTTGTGTTTTATGTAGAGACAGGGTCTCACTGAGTTGCCTTGCGCCTCGCTTTTGCTGAGGCTGGCTTTGAACTCGCGATTCATCTGTCTCAGCCTCCCCAAGTGCAGGGATTACATAAAGGAATAGTTTTAAATAAGTTGGTTTTCTAAAGCTACTATAGATTACCCTAATATTAAAAATAATAAATATGGCTTGAGTTTGATAGTTTTATTATTTTATAAATATAGCATTGTAATATTAATTTTATTTATTAATATTATTTTATTTATTTTTGAACCTGAAGCACTTTAACACATCCCCAGCCTTTTTTTTTTTTTTCTTTTTTGTACCGGAGATTGAACTCAGGGGTACTGGACCACTGAGCCACATTCCCAGCCCTATTTTGTGTTTTATTTAGAGACATGGTCTCACTGAGTTGCTTAGTGCATAGCTTTTGCTGAGGCTGGCTTTGAACTTGTTATTCTTCTGTCTCAGCCTCCCAAAGCGCTGGGATTACAGGCGTGCACCACCATGTCCAGCTCCCAGCCCTTTTTTATGTTTATTTTTGAGACAGTATCTCCATAAGTTGCACAGTAAGAATTACCATTACTGGGCTGGGGCTGTAGCTCAGTGGTAGAGTGCTTGCCTAGCATGCGCGAGGCCCTGGGTTTGATCCTCAAGTAATGAATAAAATAAAGATTCATCAACAATTAAAAAAAATTTAAAAAAAAAAAGAATTACCATTACCCTTTTTTTAGAATTATTTCATTCTGATTCTTCAGTATAAATAAGGCCCAGGAAGACTTGTTGCAGGTCATACAACTAATCATAAGAACTCAAACCAGGCTAGTCTAGTGTGCTCTCTCTCTCTCTCTGTCTCTCTGTCTCTCTCATTCTCTCCTAGGCAGTACACTGGGAGTGAACTCGGGGCCACTTTACCACTGAGCTACATTTCCAGCCCCTTTTCACTTTTTTTTTTAAATTTAATTATTTTATTTAAATGCGTTGCAAGTCATAGTACACATACAGAACTCAGTTTTTCCATTTCTCTGGTTTCAAATCAGATAGAGTCACATTATTTGTGTCTTCATACCTGCACCAGGGGCAGTAATGACCCTCTCAATCAACCATCATTACTATACCCATTACCCTTTCTTTCCTCCCACCTCCCCCCTGCCGCATCCAGAGCTCCTGCATTTCTGCTATGTTTCCCATTCCCATCCCCCTTATATATCCTCATCCACTAATCAGAGAGAACATTCGGCATTTGGTTTTTTGGGATTGGCTTACTTCACTAAGCATAATGTTCTCCAGTTCCATCCATTTGCGTGTAAATGCCATAATTTTATTTTCTTTTGTTGCTGAATAATATTCCATTGTGTATATGTACCACAGTTTCTTTATTCATTCATCTATTGAAGGACATCTGGGTGCTTCCATAGTTTTGCAATTGTGAATTGTGCTGCTATAAACATTGAAGTGACTGCTTTATTGTAATGTGCTTTTTTAAAATCTTTGGGGTATAGGCCGAGGAGTGGGATAGCTGGATCAAATGGTGGTTCCATTCCAGGTTTTTTAAGAAATCTCCAAACTGCTTTCCAGATTGGTTGCACCAATTTGCAGTCCCACCAGCAATGTTTGAGTGTACCTTTTTCACCACATCCTCGCCAGCACTTATTGTTGCTGGTATTTTGGATAGCTGCCATTCTGACTGGTGTGAGATGATATCTGAGCGTAGTTTTGATTTGCATTTCTCTAATAGCTAGAGA